>CAJVGK010000043.1:0-41282 GCA_910950805.1 Acrocephalus scirpaceus scirpaceus | reverse complement strand
AAAAGCCCTCAAATGACCCAGATAATAAAAATGTGCTTCTATATTATGAAACTCCCAGAAATTAAAACCTGTGCCCCTTTCCAGGCAGACATCAGTTGTGTGCCCAGGAACAGACAGTGCCACTTGTGCCCTGAGGTGCTGAGCTGGGATTGGCATCTCTCAGAGAGGAGCTGAGGGAGAGCAGAGCACCTTGCAAGCTACAAGTCCCTGAGAGCCCTGCAGGGCTCCTGTCCCATCAACATCTGCTCTGCTCCAGTCTGAAACAGGGACCAGCATGGTGCTGGGCTCATGATGTGTGTGTGCTGAATGCAGTCCCATCCCACAGCAGCCCTGCCTTTCCCTCCTGCAGCCTTGGTCTCCAGCACAGCCATGGAGGCTCTTTGGGCTCTGGACTTTTCCTGCAGCCACCAAGGGCAGCTGAGCTGTGCCTTTGGCACAGTCAGGCCTGCCCAGCATTGCAGGCCATGCCCAGCAATTCCTGTGTGTGCCTGGCCTTGCTGTCAGCCCCGGCAGCGGCTGCGTGGCCCCTTTGTGCGGCGCTGGCCCAGCCATGGTGCCACAGCCCCTGTGCAGGCCCAGGGCAGGACAGGAGCATTGCGGCTGGGAAGGGCCCCTGTGCCGTGGTGCCCACAGCAGCCTTGGGGCTCTGTGCCCCATGGCCTCCCTGCTGGGCAGCCTCTGCCAGCTCCTGCACAGCCCGGGGCACCTGTGGGCCTGCACAGACAGCCCTGCCCCGGGCTCTGCCGGGCTCTGGGCCAGCAGAGAGGCCGTGCAGGGCTGGCCATGGCCGGCAACAGGCCCTGAGCCCCGCAGGAGGATGGAGCTGGGCCACAGCCAAAGTGCCCCGCAAACCTGGGCTGAGCAGCCAGGGCTGGCAAGGGCTGGGGACAGAGGCTGGCGCTGACAAATGTCCTGGGCCCCCTCCCTGCTCTGGCCATGCCACCAAGGGCACAGAGCAGCCTCCTCTCTGGGCCCCTTGCCTGTTTTCAATGCCTTCCCCAGGCGCTGGCCCTGCCCCACAAGGCCTGGGCTGAGTCCTGCCCCTGCACGCTCACCCAGGCTGAGATGGACACTGATGCTTTCTCTGCCAGGCTCTCTCAGCCCAGCCCAGCTCCCTCCAAGCTCTGCCAGCTGCCCTGAGCTCTGGGCAGCACCAAGGGCCTCTCCCCAGCACAGCCCAGCCGCCTCTGGCCCCACAGCTCTGCTCAGGCCAGGCTGCTCTGGGCAGGGGCCCCACGGCCTCAGCCCCTGGCAAGGGCACAGCAGCAGCTGCAGCTCAGACAGGGCTCAGCCCCAGCCATGGGGAAGGGGCTGGGCCAAGGGAAAAGGAGGCTCCCTGTGTGCCCTGCTCCCCTCTGGCTGAGGTGCTGAGAGCTCTGCAGCCCCTGCTGCCATCCCATCTGCCCAGGCCAGCACAACAGCCGTGGCCTTGGGGCCCTCCAGAGCTGCTCCTGCTCCAGGCCCAGGGCCCATGGCAGAGCTGGGGCAGGCAGAAAGCTGTGCCCATTTCTGTTCATTGCTGCTCTGATCAGGATGGCTCTTCAGCACCTTGGATATTGCTGACTAATTTAAATACTGCAGAGGCCTTTTTTTCTTGATTTCTTCAGTTCAGGAATTCAGTGAGAAAAGCTCATAAACATTTTTTCAAAACACCCAAATAAGAAAAGCACCTGGAAATAATTTCAGTTTTCAGTTCTTCTGTGGTCAATCAGGCAGATTAGAGAAGTGTATTCAAAGTGGATATACTATTTTTACATAACTATATTTATATTTCAACAATATTTTTGTCCTATTAAACTTTCTTTTCTGTTTATAGATTGATATCAGCAATGTCAATTTTTATTGATGCCCATCACCTGCTAATGTAGTCTCAATAGATTTGAAAATCAAGACCCTTCATGGTTGACAATCAATCAGACTTTGTCCCCACGTCCTGCTCACCATTTCCCACATCCAACGCCTGGCACTCCTATGGATCAGGAACAGTGTGGCCAGCAGGAGCAGGGCAGTGATTCTTCTCCTGTGCTGGGCACTGGTTGAGCAGCACCTCGAGTGCTGTGTCCAGTTCTGGCCCCCCAATTTAGGAAGGACATGGAGGGGCTGGAGCGTGTCCAGAGAAGGGCAACAAGGCTGGTGAGTGGTCTGGAGTACAAGTCCTGTGAGGAGTGGCTTTGGGAGCTAAAGTTGTTTATCCTGGAGAAGAGGAGGCTCAGGGGAGACCTCATCACTCTCTACAACTCCCTGACAGGAGCGTGCAGCCAGGTTGGGATTGGGCTTTTTTCCCAGGGAACAGTGACAGGACAAGGGGACACAGCATTAAGCTGCATAAAAGAAGGTTTAGGCTGAGCTTTTAGAAATATTCTTCACAAAAATGGTGATTTTGCAATGGAATGGGCTGCCCAGGGTGTTGGGTGAGTCACCATCCTTGGAAGTATTGAAGGAAAGACTGGATGTGGCACTCAGTGCCATGGTCTGGGTGACAAGGTGGTGTTGGGTCACAGGTTGGACTTGATGCTCTCCAAGGTCTTTTCCAGCCTGGTGGATTCTCTGATGATGGTGACACTGCAGGGCCCTGGGGAAGCAAGGGGCCATTGTGACACTGCAGGGCCTGGTGGCACTGAGAGGACCAGAGTGACACTGTGTATGACATGGCACCATAGAGCCAAGGGGCCATTGTGACACTGTGGGGCTGAATGGAAGCAAGGAGTCCATGGTGACACTCTGGGGCCTGGTGGAACCACAGAGGCCACAGTGACCCTGTGGGGCCTTGTTGAACCAAGGGGCCATTGTGCCACTGTGGAACCAAGGAGAGCCTTGGGAGACCCTGGGGCCCAATGGAATCCAGGGGCCATTGTTCCATTGCAAGGACTCTTGGAACTGAGGGAACAACTGTGACACTGGGGTGCCCCATGGAACCAAGGGTCCCTGGTGACACTGCAGGATCTTGTGTGACCAGGGCTCCATGGTGACCCTGCAGCACCAAGGAATTCCTGGTGGCCCTCTGAGGCCTGATGGAACCAAGAGGCCCCTGTGACACTGCAGGGCCTTGTGGAACCCTGCAGAGCATTGGGACAGAGCAGGACCTGGTGTCATGATGGGGCCATTGTGACACTGCAGGGCCCCATGGAACCAAGGGGCCAGGGTTGCTCCTCAGGGACTCCTGGAATGAAGGAAACATGTTTGACACCTTTGTGGTGCCCCTTGGGACCAAGAGGCCATTGTGACACTGTGGAAGCAAGGAGACCATTGCTGCACTGCCAGACCTCATGGAACCAAGGATCCACTGTGACACTGCAGGGCCCAAGGATCCAAGGGACTTTGTGACACCAAGGGGTCCCATGGAAGCAAAGGGACATTGTGACACTGGGAGGCCTCATGGAATCATGGAGACCATTGTGACACTCTAGGGCCTCATGGAACTGTGGTGACACCAAGTTGGCTGGGAGTGTTGATCTGCTGGAGGGCAGGAGGGCTCTGCACAGGGCCCTGGACAGGCTGGATCCAGGGAACAAATCCAACAATGTGAGGTTTAACAAGTCCAAGTGCCGGGTCCTGCACTTTGGCCACAACAACCCCTGCAGCACTACAGGCTGGGGACAGAGTGGCTGGACAGCAGCCAGGCAGAAAGGGACCTGCAGGGACTGATGGACAGCAGGCTGGACATGAGGCAGCAGTGTGCCCAGGTGGCCAAGAAGGCCAATGGCTCCTGGCCTGGATCAGGAACAGTGTGGCCAGCAGGAGCAGGGCAGTGATTCTTCCCCTGTGCTCAGCACTGGTTGGGCAGCACCTCGAGTGCTGTGTCCAGTTCTGGGCCCCTAATTTAGGAAGGACATGGAGGGGCTGGAGTGTGTCCAGAGAAGGGCAACAAGGCTGGTGAATGGTCTGGAACACAAGTCCTGTGAGGAGTGGCTGAGGGAGCTGGGGTTGTTTCTCCTGGAGAAGAGGAGGCTCAGGGGACACAAGGTGGTGTCAGGGCACAGGTTGGACTTGATGATGTCCAAGGTCTTTTCCACCCTTCCTGATTCTGTGATTCTCCTGGAAATGGAAATTTAGGAGGAAAAATCTTGCAGCAGTTGCAGGATGAGCCCTGGGCCTCCTCTTCACAAGTTGCAGCAGCCCAGGTCCGTCAGCTTCTCCTCACAGCCCCCAAGCCCATCCTGTCAGTCCTGCAGAGCCTCTGCAGCTCCTCCTCCTTGCTCACAACAGGGAGCCCCACAGCCAGACACACCAGGCCAGATGGGCCCCCCTGGCCTGTAGTGTCTCTGGCAAGGGAGCAGCACAAGGCACTGCAAGAGCCTGCAGACAATTACTGAAGCATTGGAGGATGATCCTGCTCCCCAAGGGACATTCCCATGGTGCCCAGTCAGGAACTGAAATGGGAGTGGGGCCAGAGAAGAAAAGGGAAACCAGGGATGGGATGTTTGCAGGGGAGAGAAAAGCGGTGGGCAAGAGGAAGAAATCTGGACAGGGAAGTGTAAAGAAAGCCAAGGTGATTTAAAGGCAATGGTCAGGGCAGTTTGGGGGTGGCTGCCCTGGCTCTGAGCAATATATGCAGTGGCACAGGAAACTCCCAGCTGATGGGAACAAACTTTCTGTGTGACTTCAGAGGCCACCAAAAAACCTGAGGGGTTTCCCTGCTTGGTTATTCCCCCATCCGTTCCTGGACCAAGGGGCTGATGGCATTTGTGCTCTCTCAGCTTCTTCTCCCCACACCAACACCATGGGGGTGCTGACGCCTGCTCTGGGCAGTGCAAACAGGGGCTCCTGAGGCAGTGCTGCCGTGTCTGTGCCTGCAAGGATGTGGCACCTGTGTGAGCTGGGGGAGAGGCCAGGGCTGCAGAGGGGGGATGTTGTTGGCAGGTGCATGAGGACGCTGTGGGACGCTGCCCTGGGGTGTCCAGCGCAGTGGGGATGGATCAGCCCCTGCTCTGCTGCTCCTTCCCCTTGTCTCCCCCAGGCCCCTTGCAGAGCCCCAGCCATGCTGTTTGCCCCCAGCCTGCCCACGGCCAGCCTGGGGCTGCTCCCGGGGCTTTTCTGTGCTCAGCATTGGCCTGGGCAAAGTGTTGTGGAGAGAGCCTGGGCAAGGAGCCTGCAGCCCCCAGGCCCTGGCCTGAGGCGTCAGCGCTGCCCCAGCAGTGCCCATGGCCTGTCCCTGCTGCAGCCCCGGCACTGCCACCCCCAGCACTGTGCCCGGCCCCGAGAGCACTCAGGCCCTACAGCAACACCAGGGCCAGCAGGGCAGCGGGGCAGGGCCACGGCAGCAGCACTGCCAACACCAAGGGCTGCTGCTGCTGCTGCTGGGCACAGCTGCTGTGCCAGCACTGATCTGCCCCCAGCTCTGCACACAGACATTGCTGCTGCAGCTGCAGAGAAGGGAACCAAAGGGGATCTCTGCAGAAAACTTGGCTGGGAGATCCTTGAGTTCCTTTAAAAACCACCAAGGGCACAGCCCCTCATTGACGCAGTCTGTGGCCACAGGGAAGGTGGAGAGAACAGAAAAAGAAATGGCACAAACCATGATATTTATTTGTAAACAAGATTAAAATAAAAACAAAGAAATAGAACCTCCAAATAACAAACATGAAATATACAGCATGCCTTTTATTACAAGTGATTTTCAGAAATTGGCCAGCAGTTTAATTTTCCTGAAAACATCCAGTTACCATTCTCCACACTGCAGCCTTGAGCTCCTGATTCCTCAGGCTGTAGATGAGGGGGTTCAGGGCTGGAGTCACCACTGAGTACAGAACTGACAGGGCCAGATCCAGGGATGGGGAGGAGAGGGAGGGGGGCTTCAGGTGAGCAAATATGCCAGGGATGATAAACAAAGAGACCACAGCAAGGTGAGGGAGGCAGGTGGAAAAGGCTTTGTGCTGTCCCTGCTCCGAGGGGATCCTCAGCACAGCCCTGAAGATCTGCACATAGGAGAAAACAATGAACACAAAACAGCCAAGTGCTAAACAGGAACTAACTGCAATGAGCCCAAGTACCCTGAGGTACGACTTGGAGCAGGAGAGTTTGAGGATGTGTGGGATTTCACAGAAAAACTGGCCCAGGGCATTGCTGTGGCACAGGGGCAGGGAAAATGTATTGGCTGTGTGCACGAGAGCATTGAGAAAGGCACTGGCCCAGGCAGCTGCTGCCATGTGGGCACAAGCTCTGCTGCCCAGGAGGGTCCCGTAGTGCAGGGGTTTGCAGATGGACACGTAGCGGTCGTAGCACATGATGGTCAGGAGGGAAAACTCTGATCCAAGAAAGAAGAAATTTAAAAAAACCTGTGCAGCACATCCTGAGTAGGAGATGGTGCTGGTGTCCCAGAGGGAATTGTGCATGGCTTTGGGGACAGTGGTGCAGATGCAGCCCAGGTCGGTGAGGGCCAGGTTGAGCAGGAAGAAGAACATGGGGCTGTGCAGGAGGTGGCCGCAGGCTACGGCGCTGATGATGAGGCCGTTGCCCAGGAGGGCAGCCAGGGAGATGCCCAGGAAGAGGCAGAAGTGCAGGAGCTGCAGCTGCCGCGTGTCTGACAATGCCAGCAGGAGGAAGTGGCTGATGGAGCTGCTGTTGGACATTTGCTGTGTCTTGGCAAGAGGATCTGTAAAAAAAATGAAATCATGGAATAGTTCAGTTTTGAGAGGACTTTCAATATCCCAGCCCAGCTGGGTGGCACTTTCCCCCACTGCCTGCCCAGGGCTCTTCTGCCTGCAGCTGTCCCTGCCTGCAGCTGCTTCCCTGTGCCCAGGGCTGGGCCCTGCCAGTGCTGCCAGAGCCCAGCCCAGCCCTGGGGGCTCAGGTCTGCCCTCAGACCCCTCCCAGCTCAGGCACTTCCCAGGGGCAGCTCTGGTTTTTTAGGCTCTGATGGCAATGTCAGAGCAACCCTGAGGAGGCTGGAAAAAGCGACACTGGTGCTGCCTGGGAGGGACCCTGTGATGATTTCTGTCACTGCCTGGTTTATTAGGATCGGAGAGAAAACAGTTTTATTTTTCTCAACTTGAACTGAGAGATAAGTATCTATGTGCAATTTCCCATCCAGGAAACCCCGAGCAGCTTTTTAAAAAAGCAGGTTTTTTTCCTTTATGCAGCCCCTGCCTTGCTGTGATCTCTTTAAAGTCTACATGGAAATATTATGGAGTTTAAAGTCATGCTGGGAGCAGTCCTGAACAATGCAGCATCCTCACACCACAAAAAGAATATTTCCACGCCTTCCCAGCTCTCTCCTCCACCCAGATCTCGTCCCCCAGTGCTGGCAGAAGCTCCCAGGGCCGGCTGAGAGCTGTCCCTGGCAGGCAGCAGAGTCCCTGGGCCAGCACAGCACCCTGGGCTGCAGGACCCTGCTCTGCACCACAGCCCTGGGCACCCCTGGCTGCTCTACACAAGAGATCATCAGAGAATGTACTCACAGAGTCTGTAGGCATTGGGATGTGGCAGCTTTAGGAGATCACTGCAGGAGCTGCAGCTGCATTGTCCTGCAGCCAGAGGTTCCTGTGCCAAGGGCTGGCAGTGATTCTCCCCCAGTCCCTTCTCAGCACCTTCCCAGTCCTGAGTGATTGAAGCTCTCTGTGCCTGTGTGCTGTGCCCGGGGTGGCTGCAGGCAGTGCCCCAGCCCTGCTGGGCTGAGACAAAAGCTGCTCATCAAGAGAAATGTGTTTTTAAGCTCTTCTTGGTTACCAGGATCGCCCTCTGTTCCAGGAGCCCAGCCCAGCTCATCAGCACAGACACAGCACAAGGACTTTAATGACCCTCTCAGGGCTTTGGTGTTGTTTACATCAGACTCAGTACCTCAGGGTGTGATCAAAAACTTCTCCACAACTCAAAGTGAGCTTCAAAAGCCAAAGTTTCTGGAAGTTTTAATGGGTCCCACTGAGGGACACGACACAGAAAGTGTCCCCAGGCCCCAGGCAGAGCAGAGAACTGCAGGCAGTGATGACAGGTGGGGACAAAGAGAAGCCAAGGCTTGGTGCCCTGGGCCACAGCAGCCTCTGTGCCACCAAGGACACTGAGGAGACCCCTTGTCCTGAGGCCCTGGGGCCTCCTGGCACAGCCCCAGCAAGGCTGGGCACTGTCAGCCCCTTGTCCTGCCCTCAGCATCCCCCTGCCATGCCAGTGGCCTCCAGGATGTGCTGGAAGGAGTCCCTGGGGAAGGAGCCTTGGTCAGCAATGGCCCTGGGGGGCTCCTTCATGCTGCCAGGGACTGCAGGTTTTTCCAAGGACTTTGGGTTTGGCTTTTGCCTTGGAGTCTCTGAGAGGTTTGTGCAATCCTGGCCTCCAATTCTCTGCTGTAATGAGTCCCTTGAGAGGCTTTGTCAGTAACAACACTCAGTGGGGCTCATTAATGCTTCAAGGTACTTCAGTTATTTTAAGGTACTTGGTGTTTAACTTTTAAAACTGACTTTAGGAAAAGTTTGTGCAATCATGGTCACCAAATATCTCATCTTTAACGAGTCCCTTGGGATTCTTAGTCAGTAAAAACACTCACTGGGGTCATTTATACCTCAGGGTACTCAAAGTTTTTTTCAGAACTTTTTTTGGAAATTGAGTCTGAGAGTTTTTTCAATCATAGCTTTCTATTATCTGCTTTAATGAGTCCCTTGAGATTTTTAGCCAGTAAAAACACTTTTTAGGACTCATTAATACTTCAAGGTACTCAGGGGTAATTTAAGTACTTCTTTTTGCCACTGAGTCTCTGAGAAGTTCTGTGGAATCCTGGCCTCCAATTCTCTCCTCCAAGGACTCCATGAAGGACCTGTTTTGGGGATGGACCTCAGTGGAACCCATGAATGCTTCAGGACACTTTGGGTGTTTCCTTTGACTCCTGGCAAAGTTTGTGCAATCTCCTCTCAGGCCCTGAGGTTCCAGGGCTCAGCACCAAATGCACCACAGGGTCATTAGGATCAAGTAATACCTGACAAACCATGGCTGTGCCTTGATTTCCCTCTGTTCTGGTGCAGTTCATTGAAAAGTCTTTTTTTTTCTAGAAGTTTAGAGAAATATTTCATAGAGCTTTTAATAAAGCCACATTCCTATTTTCAAGCATGTATTTTTCTCTCTAGAAAAGAGGTGATTGCAGCATTCAGTGATTGATATTGATGCAGGGTCTTTCCTCAGGAGGTCTGGCCTGCTGAGAGAAGCTGATCCTTGAGGTCTGTGGAAAACCTTGTTCCACATCCCCCAACCTCATCCTGTCTGTCCTCACTCACCTGGAACCTGCTTTGCTTGGAGAACTGGCTGCATTTGGCAACAAAAGAGCTTTCTCCCTTTTTTAGCAACTTAAAACTCCTGAGTTTCAGACAATCTCCTCAAGTGTGTGCCAAGCCCAAGGTGCCACCAAGGAGGTTCCCCTTCCCCAAGGCAGAACCATGCAAGGAATGTTTGAGACACACAGGAAGTTCTACCATAAACACAAATCCAGAGTTGGCTGAAGGCAGAATTAGACCAACTGCTGAAGGACAGACAAGCTTTGAACTCCTTGCAGCTCAAAGCTCCAGCTGGGTTGTTGGGAGGTATGTGAGTGAGGCAAGAGTGAGGGCAAGGGAAATGCAGAGAGCCCTGGAAGTGCTTCTGTGCAGCCAGGCTGTGGGGAAAGGGCACTGCAGGCCTGGCCTGGGCCAGGAGTGAGTCTGGATCATCATCCCAAGCTGCCCTGGGCCATTGCAAGGGGCTGTGGCCATGGACACTGCACTGAGCCCACTGTGGCAGCCTTTTTTCCACCTGCTTACCCTTAGAATGTTCAAAGTCATTACAGGAACAACCGCAAGGTGTCACAATTGTCCCACATTCCAAGTACCTGTCCCAGAAAACAGTGTCATTTGTACACTCAAACTCTGCTCTCGTTTACAGAGTGATCACAAGGGTTCACAAGTTGGAAGTCAAGGTGCTGAAAAGACCTGTGGTTACCGTGCATGTGTATATCAACTTTAAAATTAAATTAAGCTTCACAAAGAGGCTTCCCATATCAGGAACAAGGGACAAAAAAGAGAGTGGAGAGCTTCTGCTTTTATTAATTCGGTAGAGTGTAAGAAAGTGATTTCAAAACCTGCAGGGTTTGGGAAGAGGTTTAATAAGGAAGAGCCTAAAGGATGTAAACCTGCACTTTACTCCCCTGAGGGATTTTTTCAAGTGTCAGAGTCTTGCAATAGCATTGACTTGTATCTGGGACAGGACTGGTGCCCATCAGGGGATGTGAAGGGAGATGTATCCAGAGACAATAGTGTGGTTTTCCCTGGATTTGCATGAGGGTAGCACCAACTTCCTTCTGAGAGTTGTCTGTATTGTAGCCTGGATTTTCTCAGCAATGCTATAATGTGTGGTGCTGCTTTTAAAGGGTTTGTGTCCTGGGGATTTTGTAGCTCTGCCCAATCAAGGATGTGGTGTTCCAAGTGTTCTGTCTGTGTATTAATCTGGATTTGGGTTCTTGGTGCTTACACTGTGCCTACAGAAGAATCCTAAAGAGTTATAATCTCTCTATAGAATTGAATATTACTAATTCAAAACTGCATTTGAGGTTAAAATTCCCTAAACATAAAAGAATAAAAAAATAAGGTGCTACTTTGAATAGGCTGTTAATCTGTTTGATAGTTCTTTATAGGCTAGTTATTTGGATTCAAGTTAGGAATAAATGGCATCTGAAATAGATATTATCTTCATAGACATGAAGATGGTTATTTTAGCTGCAAATGAGGACAAAGAGAACCCACATGAAGAATATCAGTTCAGAAAGGTCAGATTCTTATTCAGGGAAAAGTTAGGGAAGTGGTTTGCTAGAGCTCAGGACTGTTCCAGTAGTGCTGCAGACTCATTGAGGAAAAAGAGCAGTGTCTCCAGTTACACAGCATAGACATCCATGGATATTGAGTGCTTTCCAGTCCTTTCAGCATTGCATGGAGTTGGAAAGAATCTCGAGGGCTTGTAGCTGATTGAAGAAAGGAAATAATTCCTTTTACTTTGAGGTACTTTTAAATCCTCTCCAACAGTGTGGTTGACTGGTTGGTTTAAACAGCAGATGAGAGGTCTAACATGAAAGTGGCATTTATTTGCTTTTTTGTGCAGGTTGATCCAGGCAACTGTCTTGTGTATGTTAAACATGATATTTGTGTATCAGGGCTGTGTTTGTATACCTGTTCCCAACCAGATGGGGAAAGAAATTGTGCATATTTCCCTTTCTCTTAGTGTATTTATACTTCTCTTTCTGAATGCAAACAAAAGTTTTTCATAACCATTTAAATACTGGAATAAGCCATCAGAGTCTCATTTAAAATGTGTCTTCTTTTGGAGCATTCAGAGTTTATTTGTGAGTATGACTTAGGGTAACCAGTAAGTACCCTTCAAAGTAAGCTGAAATATGCCTTTTCTATTGACATGGAACATGAACTTGGAGCAGTTTGCTTCTTCACTGACTTCTTTCTTCTCACTATTGGAATGATAAAAGAAGGAGACCTAGTAGATGGTCTTCATCTGGTTGTTGTGAAGTGCAGTGGGCAGATCAATGGTGACAGCAAATTTATTTGATTAGAGATGTCAATTTACAGTGTTGTAAAACTGAGGCAATGATAATCATGAGTAGTTCTATTGAAAATGGCTCTGGAAATTCTCCTAATAAATGAGAAGGCATCCTCTTTTCCCTGAATACTGGAAAACAAAATAAAGTTGGAAGAGGACGAAAGCAGAGATTGAGAACAAGTTGGCAGTGGATTGAAACTGATGGGATTTTGGTTCAATCTTTGTCTTTGGTAGCAGTGGCAGCCTGTCTGTGGTACTGCTGATAAAGTCAATCCTATTGCTGGGTTGTGCATCTGTTTCCCAGGAGGCAGCGGTGGTGGGCATGTTTGGGGTGCCAGGCTGTTGCTGTGCTCACCATGGGTTGCTGTGCGTGGAGTGTTTGGGGTGCCGGGCGGTTGCTGTGGTGCCAGTGGGTTCCTGGAGGGTTTGGGGTGAATGTGCAGTGCTGGGCACTGGCCCTGGGCAGAGCAGCCTCGTGGCTGAGGGCAGGGGGAGGCCTGAGGAGGCTCTGGAGGCACCAAGTGCTCCTGGCAGGATCAGCTGTGCCAGGGAAGCCCTTGTGCAAGCAGGCCGGTGGTGGTGGGTGAGTTACTCGTAGCCTGTGACCCGGTGTTCCAGTTTGGAACAGATTAGGGGGAGAACCCCTAAAACAAACCTCCACCACCCCTCCCCCACTCCCAGACCTGGGTTCGGGAGGGAAGAAAAACTCCTTGGAGGGAAAGTGGAAAAACCTATTTTATTAACAACACTCCCCACACAAAAGAAAAAAAAGAAGGAAACAGGTACTATGCGAGGAGAGGCGCTGATCTCCTCTGTCGAGCTCTAGGAATTCCCGAACTTTCCTCAGGTCAGGTCAGGTCAGTCCAGAGCTGGTCCTAATCTTTGGGAAGGGGAAAGAAAAAAGGAAGAGGAAGGAAGAAAACAAGCAGAGGGTAGCGAGAAAATAGCAAGCAAGCTGCAATGCCAAGCAGAGAGCAAGCCGAGCCAAAAAGTGAAAGTAAAAAAGCCCGCAGCCGTTTCCCACCCCCCCCAGCAAGGGCCCGCCTATCAGCCGCAGTCCTCGCCTCGCCTGGCCAAGACACAATACAGCCCCACGATGTAGGATATAGAGTAGGAGTCGCCTGCCAACCCAGGACATTCCACCCCTTATCCTACATCGTGGACACACAATAAAACTTCATTCCACTTACTCAGACTTCCAACACTTACACATTTCCATCCGTCCTACTTGCTCAGATCCTTGACACTTTCAAGTTTCTTTCTGTTCCATATCTGACTGATTTAACGCACATATGAATCTTACCCCACATTCAGATCTCCCTGAGGTACACATCGTATTGTTCCTTCTTCCTGCATTATCCACCATGTATAGCCCGGTCCTTGAGCAGAGACAACTCCACGGATGGGTTTGTCTGTACTCGAGGCAGGGTTGATCCAAACTGTCTTTCCCAACAAACCTCTAACATGGGCCACTGGGGCTTTATCTCCATCTCCTATGTTAAGGAGCTGAGACTGAGCAGGACCCGCTCAGTTGGTGGAACCTCGGGTGTTAACTAACCAGGTGGCCTTTGCTTGGTGCTGCTCCCAGTTTTTCAGGGATCCCCCACCCAATGCTTTCAGGGTTGTTTTTAACAAGCCATTGTACCTCTCCACTTTACCTGCAGCTGGCGCACGGTATGGCATATGATATACCCACTCAATGCCATGTTCCCTAGCCCACGAGTCCCATTGTCTGACTCAATTCTCTCGGGAATACCGTGCCTCCAAAGGACCTGCTTTTCAAGGATGGTGTTGTGGGCTGTAGCATGGGACACAGGGTAGGTTTCCAACCATCCCGTGGTGGCTTCTACCATGGTCAGTACATGGCACTTGCCCTGGCGGGTTTGAGGCAGTGTGATATAATCAATCTGCCAGGCCTCCCCATACTTGTACTTAGACCACCGCCCCCCATACCAGTGGGGCTTCATCCGTTTGGCTTGCTTAATGGCAGAGCATGTCTCACAGTCTCAGATAACTTGAGAGATGCTGTCCATGGTGAGATCCACCCCTCGGTCTCGCGCCCACTTGTAGGTGGCATCTCGACCTTGGTGACCTGAGGCATCATGGGCCCATCGTGCTAAAAACAACTCTCCCTTGTGTTCCCAATCTAAATCAATCTTTGCTACCTCTATTTTTGCTGCCCGATCTACTTGCTCGTTGTTTTGATGCTCCTCATTAGCTCTGCTCTTGGGGACATGGGCATCTACGTGGCGGACTTTCACAGGTAGTCTTCCTACCCTGGTAGCAATGTCCTTCCACTCCTCAGCAGCCCAGATTGGTTTCCCTCCACGCTGCCAATTAGCCTCTTTCCACCTCTTCAGTCAACCCCACAGAGCATTGGCTACCATCCATGAATCGGTATAGAGGTAGAGCCTTGGCCACCCCTCTTTCTCAGCAATATCTAGGGCCAGTTGAATGGCTTTGAGCTCAGCAAATTGACTGGATCCACCCTCCCCTTCAGTGACCTCTGCGACCTGTCGTGTGGGGCTCCATACAGCGGCTTTCCATCTCTGACTCATCCCTATGACACGGCAGGAACCGTCGGTGAATAAAGCGTAACTTGCTTCCTCTGCCGGCAGCTGGTTGTATGGCGGAGCTTCCTCAACCCGAGTCACTGGTTCTTGTTCTTCATCTGCAACGCTGAAACTTTCACCTTCGGGCCAGTTTGTAATTATTTCCACAATTCCAGGGCGGTTCAGTTTCCCAACTTGGGTGCATTGTGTAATGAGGGCCATCCACTTGCTCCAGGTGGCGCTGGTGGCATGGTGGGTGGAGGGAACCTCTCCTTTAAACATCCACCCTAGCACCGGTAGTCGGGGTGCCAGGAGGAGTTGTGCTTCCGTACCAATCACCTCCGAAGCAGCTTGGATTCCCTCATAGGCGGCCAAGATTTCCTTTTCTGTTGGGGTATATTTACCTTCAGACCCCCTGTAGCTCCAACTCCAGAATCCCAGCGGTCGGCCTCGGGTCTCACCAGGTACCTTTTGCCAAAGGCTCCAGGACAGACCCTGGCTCCCGGCTGCAGAGTAGAGTACGTTCTTTACATCTGGTCCCGTCCTGACTGGGCCGAGGGCTACCGCATGAGCGATCTCCTGTTTGATCTGGGTGAAAGCTTGTTGCTGCTCAGGGCCCCAATAGAAGTCATTTTTCTTACGGGTAACGAGATAAAGGGGGCTCACAATCTGACTGTACTGCGGAATATGCATCCTCCAGAAACCTATGGCACCCAAGAAAGCTTGTGTTTCTTTTTTATTTGTTGGGGGGGACATAGCTGTGATTTTATTAATGACATCTGTAGGAATCTGACGCCGTCCATCCTGCCATTTCACTCCTAGAAACTGGATCTCCCGAGCAGGTCCCTTAACTTTACTTTTCTTAACTGCAAAGCCGGCTTCCAGGAGAATTTGGATGATTTTCTCCCCTTTCTCGAACACTTCTGCTGCTGTGTCTCCCCACACAATGATATCATCAATATATTGTAGATGTTCGGGAGCCTTATCCTTTTCTAATGTGCCTTGAATCAGTCCATGGCAGACAGTAGGACTGTGCTTCCACCCCTGGGGCAGTCGGTTCCAGGTGTACTGCACTCCCCTCCATGTAAAGGCAAACTGAGGCCTGCATTCTGCTGCCAAAGGAATGGAGAAAAATGCATTTGCAATGTCAATTGTGGCATACCATTTTGCTGCTTTGGACTCCAGCTCATACTGGAGTTCCAGCATGTCTGGCACCGCAGCACTCAGTGGTGGTGTCACCTCATTCAATGCACGGTAGTCCACAGTTAATCTCCATTCTCCTTCAGATTTACGCCCAGGCCAGATGGGACTGTAAAAGGGTGAGTGGGTTTTACTAACCACCCCTTGGCTCTCCAACTCTCGAATCATCTTATGGATGGGAGTCACAGCATCTCGAGTTGTTCTATACTGTCGGCGATGCACTATAGAAGTGGCAATTGGTACCCGTTGCTCTTGTACTTTCAAGAGTCCTACTGCAGATGGATTCTCAGACAGTCCAGGCAAGGTGTTCAATGGCCGGATGCCTTCTGTCACTACAGCCGCTATCCCGAACGCCCACCTGAGTCCTTTTGGGTCTTTGAAATACCCACTTCGGAGGTAATCTATGCCCAAAATGCATGGGGCCTTTGGGCCAGTCACAATAGGGTGTTTCTTCCACTCCTTTCCAGTCAGGCTCAGCTCTGCTTCCACCAAAGTAAAATCTTGTGATCCCCCTGTCACGCCAGCAATAGAGACGGATTCTGCCCCTACATGTCTTGATGGCATTAATGTGCACTGCGCACCAGTATCAACCAAGGCCTCATAGTCTTGTGGTTCAGATGTGCCAGGCCAACGAATCCACACAGTCCAAAAAATGCGGTTCTCCCTAGCCTCTGCCTGGCCAGAGGCAGGGCCCCTCTAAGCCCAGTTATCTTTCTTTTCTTGAGCATATGTCTTAGAGGTGCCTTCAAGGGGGTCATCATCACACGTGTCAGTTTGGCTACAGGCAACTGGAGCCGCTTCCCTTTTGGTGGAACTCCCTCTCTCAGTCTTGCCTTCCTTTAATTCACGCACCCGTCTTGCCAGGGCAGCCGTAGGTTTCCCATCCCATCTGTTCATATTTTCTCCGCAATCCTGCAGGAAGAACCACAGCTCGGCACGTGGAGTGTACCCTCTCTCCCTACCCGGGGAGCATCTACGTTGGGTACCAGAACCTCTGATCTGTACTGCTGAGATTTGGAGAAGGTCCTCTCTAATCTCCTCCCTAAGTTTCTTATGGTTCTCATCTATCTTATCCTCCAATTTCTGTAGGCGTGTCTCCACAGCTGCGATTCTGGCATGTGTTGGGCCATGCACAGCATCTGCATACGCTCGGAGCTTCTTTGCCATGTCCAGCACAGTCTCCTCCATGTCCTCTCTCTTCATTACTGCTAAAGCAGTGGCATATTCAGATGGCCCAAGTCGTGTAAGTTTCCTCCACATCACAGATGTACATGGTATCAAGTCTGGGTTTTTAGTGTTTAGGTCATCTGCGAAGACCATCTCTGCCACTGCCATCTCTCTCAAATGTTGAATCCCCTGTTCTATAGTCTTCCATGGGGTTTGCTGCATATAAAGGTCGTCTGCACACAAATATCTTTCTGCCACACTTCCTAGGACCCGTACCCAGAGACTGCACGGACTGGCCTCTCTCATCATCTCTTGGTCGATGACTGGATCATGTGACAGGGATCCCAGATGTCTCGCTTCAGTGCTGTCCAGAATTGTAACCTCGCCTGCAGCATCCCAAAGACGGACTAACCAACTAATTATAGATTCATCAGGTTGTTGCCGATAGTCCTTTCTTAGGCCCCGAAGGTCCTTCAGGGAAAAGGCATCAATATTGGCCTCTGATCCTGTGCTAGAAGCTTTGGCTTCTGATGTTGGTGAAGGTCCTTCCCTTGGGTCATCATCGTCCACTGGCCGATCAGTTTTGTGGGTGTGTTTCTTTGCTGGAGCAACTGCCAGGGGCTTAGGCTTACTGTCTGGTTTAGCTGCTGATTCAGGCTCAAGTTCCAGTGTAGCTGCTGGCTTCATAACGTGCGTGTTGGCTGCAGCCTGAGTGACTGGGGTGGCTGTTGAGTTGTATTCCCCCCCCTCTGCCTCTGTCTGCTGCCCTACAGTACCTAGCAGCGCACGATAAGCATATGCCAGAGCCCAGCTCACGGCAACAATCCTTTCCCCCTTAGAGCCATCCTGGTATCTCTCTTTCAGGTATTTCCCCAGCTCCACTGGATTCTGAATTTGTTCCTGTGGAAAATCCCACACTACAGGGTCAGAGAATTCCCTGAGGAGTTGGCCCATATTCTCCCATTCTCCACACCACTCAGGATTTCCTCTGCCTGGGTCAGGAGTTTCATCAGCCCCTCTAGAAATCTCAGCCCATATTCTAGAGAAGCTGCAGACTGTATAGAGGAGGCTTACCAAATTAAATACCAGAAAGATGGTCTCTTTAACAGTCAGGGGAGACTGAACATCTCCTAACAACTCAAAAGAAAACAAAGAAAGCAGAAGCCGAACAAACTCTTCCCCTGCTTCCCCTCCAGCAAACTGAGTACACAACCACAAGATTGAACCATAGATTATGGGAGTAGATTCGAGCATCTTAACAACCTTCCTATAAAACATCACCACCAAGCCCAGTCCAATAAATATTTTGGTTAGTACCCCACGGCTACACAAACTACGTATTAGGAACAGTACCAGAGCTATTTCTGGGTGAGGAAGTAGCCCTAGGCACCACAAAGGTATTAAGATTTCAAGAAACCCCAGGGACCAGAAATACTGGCAGACTTTCATCCTGTATAACATCATAAGTCCAGAGAAACCCATCCTAGCACACCCACGAAACAATTAGCACCACCAATACTATTATTTAGGTTTTTCCACTTTTCTCTGGCCTTGTTTCCTGGCCAATGCACCAAGAAATGTCCCGGTTTGGAACAGATTAGGGGGAGAACCCCTAAAACAAACCTCCACCACCCCCTCCCCCACTCCCAGACCTGGGTTCGGGAAGGAAGAAAAACTCCTTGGAGGGAAAGTGGAAAAACCTATTTTATTAACAACACTCCCCACACAAAAGAAAAAAAAAGGAAGGAAACAGGTGCTGTGTGGGAAGAGGCGCCGATCATCTGTGTCGAGCCCTAGAAATTCCCGAACTTCCTCAGGTCAGGTCAGGTCAGTCCAGAGCCGGTCCTAATCTTTGGGAAGGGGAAAGAAAAAAGGAAGAAAAAAAAAAAACAAACCAAGCAGAGAATAGCAAAGAAATAGCGAGCAAGCACGCCAAGCAGAGCAAGCCGAGCCAAAAGTGAAAGTAAAAAAGCCCGCAGCCGTTTCCCCCCTCCCCCAGCAAGGGCCCGCCTGTCAGCCGCAGTCCTCGCTGGAGGGGAAGAGAAAACAACTGCAAAGACACAATATAGCCCCACGATGTAGGATATAGAGTAGGAGTCGCCTGCCAACCCAGGACATTGTCTAAATATCTTTTTTTCTGTGAAACATGATTATGAGAACAGGTGGCAAAACAGGCTTACCTTAAAGATAAAAACAGATTTATTAACACAAAAAAGAAAAAGGAAAAATGAGAATCAAAATGAAACTTTTAAAACATTCCCTTCCCCCCCCCACAAACAGTTCACTTTCCCACATGCAACATAAAGAGACAAAACTCAGGGTTTCAGGTCAGTACCACGTATAAAATAAGTCTTCCATTCAGTCCTTGAAAGAGAGGAGTAAATCTCTTGATGTGTTAGGTAACTTCTACAAAAGATGCAGTCTCTCTTGGGGCTCTTAGCCTCTACAAAATGCAGCCCACCCAAAAACTTCTGCAATTTTGTAGTCTTCGCAAATCACGTAGCCTTCCCATGACTACATACTGGGCCATAGATCCACACTGGGATTTCCCTGTTTAAAAATGCAGACTTTCACATGCAAAGGATTTCTCATCTTAAAGAGCAGAGATATCTTCTCAATTCTTCACAGACACAAAAGGCTTCTTCTTATCTCTCTCTGTTAAAACATCTTATAAAATCACATTACAGTTTCTAATTCAGCATTCACTCAGTAAATCACAAAAAAAAAAATAAAAACCTTTGTTCAAAAATCTACAAAGCATCTCCCCAGTCATATTGTCTGTGGTTTAAAGGAAATTTCTAGCAAGTCACAATACAGTTTGTTACTAAAACTTAGGGGTTTTATGCCTAAAAACTGAGGCAACTCATCATCTCTCCTGCCTGAGAAATCACTCTTCTTTTACCGACTCTGGTATCTTCATATTGTCCCTTTACATCTCTTTAATTCAGCCTTTTCTCTCTCTGTGAAGAGAGTTAGAGTTCTAAAAAGTCTCAATCTCTGTCAGGAAAGAGTTAACATTCTCGCCAGGACTGCAGAGAGTCATGTGGGCTCTGCCTGGCGGGCACTGCAAAAATCTCGGAGCCAGGAGAGAGAAAGGTTCAGGAACAGCAGTGAAAAATCCTTTGCTCAGCTGGTCTTTCTTCCCTCTCTCTACCCTTTGGTCTCAGAGTTAGGAACAGCCAGCCTGGGCTTGGCGCTGCTTCCAGAGGGGGAAGGAGGCCCGGGGGCATCTCCCTCGGCCCTGCGGCAGCGTGGGGCAGCCCCAGGCTCGGCTGGGTGTTACCAGCGCAGCTTCTCCTTTGCGGGCAGCCGGGGGAAGAAAGGAGCTCCGCCGGCCCGGCACCGCTCCGAGGCGAGGCAGCGGCTCCCGGAGACCCGGCCGGGCCCGGCCCGGCCCCATCCCCGCCGGGAGGGAGCCAGGACAGGCCTCTGACCTCTGTCGAGGGAGGGCCAAGGGGGCGGTCCCCCCCAAGTCTCTGCTTTGTATTTGGGAATTCCCAAAAGTCGCATCAGTTCTCTCAGTGGCCAGACCGCAGGCCAATAGCTGAGAACAAGTCCCTGATAGGCATCTGCCCTCTCTAAAGCAAGTCCAAAGTCCTGACAGGGCAGTATTCTATAGTCTTCCTTAACAAAAATTTAAATATTGTTAACCCATAACAACCCCCTAAACTCGACACCCAGGGTTAGGTTTAGAATCTCCCAGGGCTGGATTCCCCAGAATTGGAGCCCCCAGGGTTGGGGTTGGAATCCCCAGGCTTGTGTTTAGAATCCCCCAGGATTGGGGTTGGCCTTAGACTGGAAAGAGCAGGGATAAACAACTTGGAGATGATGAAGGAGCAGACAATGCAAGAGTAAGAGGAGAGTGACTGAGGATAAGAAGAGAATTCCAGGAGCATCTCTTTTTGTGTGGAAGAAGGGAGCTGGTTCCCTGGAGTTGGGAAATTGGGGAAGAAAATTGGGAGGGAAGGTGTGGAAAGTGTAAAGTTAGGTTTGCGTGGAAGAAAGAGAAAAGAGAAAGGAAAGAGAGGAGTAGACAGGGGAGACAATGGGATCATGGACAGATAGAAGTCCAGAGGATAATGGAGATGGATTGTTAAATTTTTATCCTGAAACTTTAACTTTTATCCCTAAAGAGGGAAAATTGTCAAAAAGATCTGGGATTATTCAAGGGGTGAGTGGAAAGGATGAGCGAGTGCACTTTAGCAGAGATGGGGGATAGGTTTGAAATGCACAAATTCCACTTTGTTCCTAATTCTGAGTCTAATTTACTGGGAAGGGATTTGATGGCTGAAGTGGGAATGCAAATTAATAGCAGTGAGAAATGACACAGAAAATATGAAGAGAATTTACCCTACCCTTGAGAATTCAGATGTTGCATTTAGAATTAGAATTAGATTTTGAAGTAGAATTTGAATTAGATTTGCTTTTATTGGGGAGCAGGAAAAGGTGGCTGATGAAGCTTTTTTTTTTTGTGAAGCTGCTTAATTTCCTTGCTAAAAAGGGGACTTGGAGTGTCTGAAAAGAAGGCACAGATGGTAGAGAAAAAGGTGAAAGATTTGGGAATATTTGGGGAAATGTCTGGGACATGTTTTGACTGGAGGGTTATGGTACATTGATCCTGAAAGAATACAAGGAATTTGACAAGTACCATTACCCCAGACCAAAAAAAAAAGTATTTAGGGCAGTTTTTGGGGTTGGTGGAATATTGCAAAGCACAGTTTAAGGATTTTTCTGTTTTACGCCTTTATGTGACTTTTTAACCCAAGACAACCTTAACCTGTCAAGATGATTTTTGCCTTTTCTTTTAAATACTTTTCATGTATTCTCAGTAGTCCTACCATGCATACTTGTAATTCCTTAAATCTGATAATTTAGCACAGTCCTGGTGTTCTGTTAGGCCAGGAGACCTGTTAGAAATAATTGTGTAGTTCTTGACTTTGGCTGTTATATATTGGTTTTTGCAAATTATTTTGGTATAGTACAGTTTGTAATCTCTTTTGAACTGCTTTTGATATAGTATAATTTGTTGGTTATTACCCTAATCCCTGGGGAGATTGCATATTTTAGTGTGAAAAATATTCTTTTTAAATTATGTATTTATTATTATATATTTTTATTATTTATTTATATTATGTTATATATAAAATATAGTTTAGGCTTTTGCAAAATATTTAAATAAAATATATTATAAAATTTTATTATAAAATAGACTATATTATATTGAAATATTGAAATGTGCTATGTATTATAATATAAACTTTTGCAAAAGTGAGTGTGGTTGTGAAATAAGAACGAATGCCTTTTTTTCTGTAACTGACTGACAATAGTGAAATAGCTAATGTTTATTGAAAGTAAAACTGGCTAAAACATCTGGATGATAACATTGAAAAGAACTGGGCAAATAACAGGGACAGAGCCAGGAGGAATCCACCACTGACCCTTTGGAAATCAATAACTGTCAAACCACAGACCAGGACGTCTTTTGAAGAAATAAAATACAAAAGTCTCCAAATCACATCTGCATTGTGGCATGTACTCTAAGAAGGTGACGTCAGGGGTTGAACTAAGATAAAGAATTTCCTGAAAATGTGCACTCAAATGAATGCTTAAATATGTAAAATCTTCATGAATATGCATTTGACCAATTGTCTTGGGTTGCAATGCAAGATGTAACCAAAACTTTGAATTCTATTACCATCTGTTAAAACCAGGTGGGACAATGTTCTTTATCTCTTCCATGACCCATCTTTCCTAACTCAGGGAGGGGTATCTTCTGTTAATGGGCCAGCTGTTAAAACCAGGTGGGGCAGTGTTCTTTATCTCTTCCACCACCCACACTCCCTCCAGGGAGATATCTTCTGTTAATGGGCCATTGAGTCTCACTGAATGACTGACAAAATTACATCACCCTACTGTGAGATGCTCCACCCAGGGGGAGGAGCCAAGCATTCTTACCTGGATATAATCTGAGATTTAACACACCAGAAGCAGCCTGTTTCCACTGGATTCCGAGAGGAACACCAGACCCATCTACACCACCACTGGAGCTTCAGAGGAAAACTGCACCCTTGTACAGGATCATTGCTTCAACAAAACCACATCTGTGACTCCAGGAGGACTGCAGCCACGATTTGATTGGACTGCTACCAACACCCTGCCTAACCGGGTGTCAGGTTGGATTCTGACTCTGTCAGCATTTCTTTTTTTCACTACTGAATTTTTAGTTTAATTTTCTTACTAAAGAACTGTTATTCCTATATCTTTGCCTGAGAGCCCATTAATTTCAAAATTATGTGGGTTTTATGTGGGGGTTTATATTTTCCATTTCAAGGGAGGCTCCTTCCTTTCTTAGCAGACACCTGTCTTTCTAAACCAGGACAGGGAGCTTGACCCAGATAATCTGGGAGGTCCCTGAGTTGGGGTTTTCTTTGGGGGAGGGATTTTTGGAGAATGAAGAACTGCAAAGTTGAGTGGAAAATGCCCCTTGGGGTGACCTTGAGGGGTCCCAGTGGCAGCTTCTGGCAGAGGCAGCTTAGAGGAGCAGAGCCCTGTGTCCCTCAGGACCCCAAAGTGGGGAGCCCAGAGAGGGGGAAGCGTCATGATTCGTGGGAGCCTCAACACCCTGGAGAGGGGCAGGGGGGAATCCTTGGACTCTTTGCACCCTGAAGCAGAGAAAAAGGGGAGTAGGGACCCCAGGGACACCAAAATCCCCCAGCACCCCTAAGTGGGGAGATGGAAAAGGGGGGGACATTTTGTATTCCTGGGACTCCCAGCAGCCTGGGGATGGCAGGGACCGAGTAGACGGGGAAACCTCAATACAAGCGTGACCCCCAGCAGCTGGGAAAGGGGGGAACTCTGAAAACCAAAGGGGAGAGACCAGAGATGGGGAATTCCTTGGAGGCGTATTCAGGGCTGAATCTTGGTGTTTGGGAGGTTTATATGGGCACCAGATGTCTGCTGGCTTCTAGAGATGGACTTGGGCAGAGGAACATTTAAACTCAATCTACTCATCCCTTGTTTTTCCCCAAACCAGGATTTCCCATTCGCAAACCTTGACCAGATGGAGGAGAAGGCTGCAAGGAAGAGGAAGATGCCCTGGGACAGCCAGGCAGGTGAGGAGGAAATCACTGCCCCTTTCCCCCTCTCTCCTCATCTCCCAGCCCAGCATGGCCCCTGGCTGCAGGACAACCCTGCTGCCAACGCCGTCCTGCCAGGGATGCACTGGGGGGGATCTCCTTCTCCTTTCTCCCTGACTCGGAAGCAATTCCCATCCTCTCCTTGTTCTTCCTTCCCCAGACAAGGAGCTGAGGATGGAAACCAGGAAGGACAAATCCCTTCAGAAGGACCTCGAGGAAGAATCTGTTTTGAGTGGATCCACAGCACAGGAATCCAATGGGGAGGAAATGCCCCAGAGATCCCACAGGAGGAGGGGCTCCAAACCCATCCCAGGGTGCTCTGAGGAGGAAAGACCCACCCTGTGCCAGGAACGTGGCCAGAGATCGAGCCAGAGCTCAGATCTGGTGGTCCATGAGCAGCTTCATGAGAAGGAGCAGTCCTATGAGTGCTTGGAGTGTGGGAAGAGCTTCAGCAGCAACTCCCACCTGATTCGCCACCAGACGAGCCACACTGGAGAACGGCCCTACGTGTGTGGGGAATGTGGGCAGGGCTGCACAGACAGCTCCAACCTGATTGTCCACCTCAGGACCCACACTGGGGAGAGGCCGTATGAGTGTGGGGAATGTGGGATGAACTTCAGCCATCGCTCAAGCTTGACTGTTCACCAGAGGACCCACACCAGGGAGAGGCCGTATGAGTGTGGGGAATGTGGGAAGAGCTTCAGCCACAGCTCCAGCCTGATCCGCCACCAGAACATCCATGCTGAGGAAAGGCCGTACAAATGTGGGGAATGCGGGAAGGGCTTCAACCAGAGGTCCCTGCTGATCAGCCACCAAATGATCCACACTGGGGAGAGGCCCTATGGATGTCCCCAGTGTGGGAAGGGGTTTCGGAGCAGCTCTAGTCTCCTCCTTCACGAGCGAATTCACACAGAGGAGAGGCCCTTCCGCTGCCCTGACTGTGGGAAGGGCTTCAACCGCAACTCCACCCTCATCAGGCACCGACGCATCCACACTGGGGAGAGGCCCTACGAGTGTCCCCAGTGTGGGAAGAGCTTCACCCAGAGCTCGCACTTGACCAAACACCAACGGAGGCACAAATAAGGGATATCCTGCAAGTGCCCCTACTGTGGGAACAGCTTCATGTGTGTCTCCAACCTCATCCCCCATCAGAGGATGCACACTGGGAAGAGCCCTGCTTAGCCACAATTCCCTGTCATTCATTCTGGGAGGGCACCTGTCCCTTTCCATTTACCTGGAAATGATGTGAGGTGGGATTGAAGAGTGTGAGGGTCTGGCCATGGCCCCATAATTGTATTTGATCCCATCTCAGGTCATTGCAAGGGGCAGGAAAGGGACTCTCTCTCTCTCCCCATGAGAAGGGTGTCCTTTCCAGGTAGGAGGAATAACATGGCCTGGAAGAGCCAGTCGTTCTTGTTTAATTTTTTCCTTTTATATCGTTTCTCTTATCCCTTCTGTTCCTATGTTGGTTTTAATTGTTATATTACTATATAATTTCTATTACATTTTATTTCTTTAATATTGTTATATTCCTTAATATTGTTTCTGTTCCTATTTGTTGCTTATTTTTTTGCTGTTTGAAATAAATTGTTCTTATACCAGCCTGGGATCTTTGCCTTTTGTACTTTCAGTGGGAGGCTGGAGGGCAGCGAGCAGTGACACGGTTTTAGCAGGAGCACGAAATTGGGGAAACCCACTCCCAAATCTGGCCCGTGGAAACCGAGCATCCCAGCTGGTGCCAGCCCTGGCTGTCCTGGAACAGCCTTGGGAGCAGGTCCCTGGCTGGGGCTGTGGGAACCTCTTCCCTCTGGTGCCCAGGGACAGGACTGGAGGGAAGGGCTGGAGCTGACCATAGCAACAGGGGGCTGGTGATGTTTGCCTGGTAAGGAACCAAGCTGTCACAGACCATCAAAGTAGTTTCATGAAGACTTTCCATGAGTCTCCAGGTTGTTCAAGAGCTGGAATGTCACGGGCAGAGACAGGGGCTCCATGGAGACCTCCCAGGGCTTTCTGGGGATGCTACAGAGCTCTGTGCTCAGAGGCAGTCACAGCCATTCCATGGGGACATCCCAGGGCACCTTGGGCTGCAAAGGCACCCATCTGTCACAGGCACTCACGGGGGCTCCACGGTGACATCCCAGGAGTCCCCAGGCTGCCAAAGAGCCGGGATGTCCCAGACACTCCCAGGGGTGCCTGTCATGGGCAGAATGGGAGGCAAAAGCTTCATTTCTTCATTGGAAAAGCTCCTCCTGAGTCATGAAGTGGAGAAATGACACCCAAAAGCCACCGTGGATCCTCAAACCCCTCCAGGATGCCTAAACTTTAAAAATTCCATCTATGAGAGGAGACTGGGAGCAGCTGGATCCAATCCTAGACCAAGACTTTGTCAAAGGCTTGTGGGAAAAAATTGGAAAGGTGGAATTGAACCAAAATGCAATTTGTCGCAAAGGATGGAATACCAGATATATATCTATAAATACAGCTATGATTGATTGTGATCAGGATTAGACAAAAGATTTACTCCCACAATATAGTAAAAACAAAAAAAAGAGCTAACTACTCCAAAATATTAGAATATATTGTTTTAGGAAGATATTTTGAAAGAAACAGGGCCTTGTTGGAGTTGTTTTAGCTCATTCCAGAATGAGCCTCCTACTCTAGCAGGAACTGCCTATTCTGTGCCAGTCCCAGGGCAGATCCCGCTGCAGGAAAAGCCCCAGGCCAGCCCCAAGACAGTAAAGGCCTCGGGCACAAGTGCAGAGCGCCGTGCTGGCAGCTGTGCCAGGGAGAGCCTGAGGCACCAAAGGCACCTTGGCAGCAGCAGCTGCTCCCAGGCCATGGCCACAAGCCTCCCTTGGCAGCCCGGCCTGGTGGCCAGCACTGCAGAGCTGCTGCTGCTGCTGCTTCAGGGCTCCTTTCTGCCTGGGCTCTGCCCCAGCCCACAGAGTGTGACCTCAGCCCTGAGCCTGGCACAGCCGCTGCGCCTGAGCCCTGCAAAGCCTCAAGGTCACCTGGGCCAGCCTGGCTCTGTCAGCCCCTGGGGAAGGCAGGGCCAGCAAAGGCCACAGAAGGGGCTGCCTTTGCCTGCTGCATGTGGGCTCCAGCAGAGACAAGGAGGAGTCAAGGCAGTGCATGGAGTCCAGGGAGCAGCCTGTTCTCCCATGCAATCCTGGAATGGTTTGCATGGGAAGAGCTCTGCAGTGCTCATCTCATCCAAACCCCTGCCATGAGCAGGGACATCTTTGAGCAGCTCAGGTTGTTCAGAGCCCTGTCCCAGCTAGACTGGAATGTTTCCAGGGATGGGGCATTGACCACCTCCCTGGGAACCTGTCCTGCTGGATCACCAACCGCACCATCAAAAATTTCCTCCTTATCTTTCCTTATCTGAACTTCCCTTCCTTTAGTTTAAAACCACCACCCTTTGTCCTCTTGGGACAGGCCCTACTAAAACCTTTGTCCACCCTTGCATTTCCCAGGAGCCGGGTTTCCATGGCAATTGCCATGCCAGGTGACCCAGGGGTGGTGTCCCAGTGAGGGCTGCCATGGAAACAGTGCCCAGCCCTGCCCCTTTCTGTCTGCCTGAGCTGGCCTTTGGCCCTGGCAGTGGCGTTTGCTGCTGGTTCCGCGGGGCCTGAGCAGCCAGCGCGGCACAGGGCAGGTGGCCATGGCACAAGCCCCCAGCAAGGGATCCCCTCTGCCTCTGGGCACTGACACCAGCCCTGAGCAAGGGGCTGCCACAGTGGGCTCAGTGCAGTGTCCATGGCCACAGCCCCTTGCAATGGCCCAGGGCAGCTTGGGATGATGATCCAGCCTCACTCCTGGCCCAGGCCAGGCCTGCAGTGCCCTTTCCCCACAGCCTGGCTGCACAGAAGCACTTCCAGGGCTCTCTGCAGTTCCCTTGCCCTCACTCTTGCCTCACTCACACACCTCCCAACAACCCAGCTGGAGCTTTGAGCTGCCAGGAGTTCAAAGCTTGTCTGTCCTTCAGCAGTTGGTCTGATTCTGCCTTGAGCCAACTCTTGGATTTGTGTTTATGGTAGAACTTCCTGTGTGTCTGAAACATTCCTTGCATGGTTCTGCCTTGGGGAAGGGGAACCTCCTTGGTGGCACCTTGGGCTTGGCACACATTTGAGGAGATTGTCTGAAATTTAAGAGGTTTAGATTGCTAAAAAAGGAAGAAAACTTCTCTTTTGTCTGAGTGCAGCCAGTTCTCCAAGCAAAGCCAGGCCCAGGTGAGTGAGGGGAGACAGGATGGGCTTGGGGAATGTTGAGCAAGGTTGTCCACACTGGGTGAAACATCCAGGCACAACTTCTCTGAGCAGGCCAGACCTCCTTATGAGAGTCCCTGGGTTAAAATCCATCACTGAATGCTGCAAAAACCTCTTCTCTAAAGAGAAAAATACACCCTTGAAAATAGTAATCTGGATTTCTTAGAAGCTCTTTGAACGATTTCTCCCTAACTCTAGGAAAAACGACTTCCTAATGAACTGCGCCAGACCAGAGGGAAATCAAGGCACAGCCATGGTTTGTCAGGACTTGCTTGATCCTTATGAGCCCTGTGGTGCATTTGGTTCTGGTCCCTGGAAGCTCAGGGCCTGAGAGGAGATTGCACAAACTTTGCCAGGATTCAAAGTCGGAGGAAACACCCAAAGTGGCTTGAGGCATTTGTGGGTTCCACTGAGGTCCATGCCCAAAACAGGCTCCTCATGGACTCTTTGGAGGAGATAATTGGAGGCCAGGATTGCACAAAAACCTCTATGAGATTAAGTGTCAAAAAAAAGTACTTAAATTAATCCTGAGTACCTTGAAGCATGAATAAGCCCTACTGAGTGTTCGTACTGGCTAAAAATCTCAATGGACTCATTAAAAAAGATTTTTAGAGGCCGTGTTTGCAGAAACCTGTCAGTCAGTGTCAAAAACCTGTTTTTTTACAAACTTTGTGTATCCAGAAGTATTAATGAGCCCCACCGAGTGTTTTTACAGACAAAGCCTCTCAAGGGACTAATTAAAGCAGAGAATTGGAGGCCAGGATTGCACAAACCTCTCAGAGACTCCAAGGCAAAAGCCAAACCCAAAGTCCTTGGAAAAACCTGCAGTCCCTGGCAGCATGAAGGAGCCCCCCAGGGCCATTGCTGACCAAGGCTCCTTCCCCAGGGACTCCCTCCAGCACATCCTGGAGGCCACTGGCATGGCAGGGGCATGCTGAGGGCAGGACAAGGGGCTGACAGTGCCCAGCCTTGCTGGGGCTGTGCCAGGAGGCCCCAGGGCCTCAGGACAAGGGGTCTCCTCAGTGTCCTTGGTGGCACAGAGGCTGCTGTGGCCCAGGGCACCAAGCCTTGGCTTCTCTTTGTCCCCACCTGTCATCACTGCCTGCAGTTCTCTGCTCTGCCTGGGGCCTGGGGACACTTTCTGTGTCGTGTCCCTCAGTGGGACCCATTAAAACTCCCAGAAACTTTGGATTTTGAATCTAAATTTGAGTTGTGGAGAAGTTTTTTGATCACTCTCTGAGGGACTGAGTCTGATGCAAACAGCACAAAAGCCCCGAGAGGGTCATTAAAGTCTTTGTGCTGAGTCTGTGCTGCTGGGCTGGGCTCCTGGAACAGAGGATGATTCTGGTAACAAAGAAGAGCTTAAAAACACATTTCTCTGGATGAGCAGCTTTTCTGCCAGCCCAGCAGGGCTGGGGCACTGCCTGCAGCCACCCCGGGCACAGCACACAGGCACAGAGAGCTTCAATCACCCAGGGCTGGGAAGGTGCTGAGAAGGGACTGGGGGAGAATCACTGCCAGCCCTTGGCACAGGAACCTCTGGCTGCAGGACAATGCAGCTGCAGCTCCTGCAGTGATCTCCTCAAGCTGCAATATCAGACTCTGTGAGTATAACTCCCTGAGTATTTCTGGTGCAGGGGAGGTGTAATGCTCATCAAGCTCTGACACACAGAGCTTCTGCCCACTCCCCAAATATTTCCGAGGCAAGGATTTATTTTAAAACAAGGACAATTGTTAAGTCTACTCTTAAGATTATTTCTTAAGACTATTAATATTATCTAATTATCTA
Organism: Acrocephalus scirpaceus scirpaceus; assembly: GCA_910950805.1. Classification (NCBI taxonomy): domain Eukaryota; kingdom Metazoa; phylum Chordata; class Aves; order Passeriformes; family Sylviidae; genus Acrocephalus; species Acrocephalus scirpaceus. The sequence continues at coordinate 11,677 of CAJVGK010000043.1, read as the reverse complement.
TGATCTAACTTTTTCAATATTTCCTTATATTAGATAACGGCATAGAGGGAGAACAAATCAGAAAGGTGTCATTATTTTTGCAAATCCCTGGGACAAATTAAACTCCCAGTGATCAGGCTTAGTCTGAGCTGTCCTTTCTCCAGGCTGCAAACAGAACCTGCCCCCAGCCAGTGCCCTGCAAACAGGCAGGGTTCTGTAGGGCCAAGGAGAGTGCACAGAGATTTGGGCTCTGGGAGTGCTGGCAGGGAGAGCTCAGGCACAGGGAAACACCTGCAGGAGGAAAATCTCCAGGAAGCAGAGAGAAGATGAGGCAATGAGAGAAAACAAAAGGCAGAAATGTTGTGGCAGGGAGAGTTCAGAGATCTCCATAGGAGCCCCTGCAGTGCAGCCCCACTCTCTGAACAAGCCCTTTTCCTCCTGTCCCCCAGCCAAGCCTCTGCCCTCAGGGCCGGGGCTCCAAGGCGTGCAGCCCCTCCTGTGCAAACAGAGCTGTAGCAGAGCTGTGGGGCAGCTGTGCAGCCCCGGGCCCAGTTCCCTCTGCAGAGCACAGGGCTGGGAGCAGCTGCCCAGCACTGGGGGGCTCTGGCAGGGGGCACAGCTGGCTCAGGGTGACGCTGTCCCCAGTGCCCGGCTGTGGGCAATGCTGTCAGTGCAGCCAGGGAAGGAGCTGCATCTCCCTTAGTCCAGTACGATCCTAGGGACACTTGGAATTCTCCCTGAGATTCCAGTCCAAGCTGGGAGCTTCAGTGCAGGATGCAAACCTGTCCTGGAGCATCTTTGTGTTCTCTGAAACACCCACGGGGAAAGGCAGAGGTGTTGTGACACTGAAAATGCTGTTGGGTTGGTGAAATGAGCAATGTGAGTCCTTGGCTACAAATGTGGAGCTGGGCTGTGGTGGATCCATCTAGTCTCAGCAATATTTGCTGGTTTTTAAAGAAAACATGGGAGTGTGAAAATCCTCCATTTTAGAAAAGTGAAAGCCCAGAGAAATTCTGAAAAGAATAAAGCGACAGACCATCTCTCCTCAGTCTTCACTCATTATATTGCCTCAGGGACCTCACCCTGTTCTGCCAGAGGCTGCAGAAATGCTGAGGGTTTCTGATATCCAAGAATACCCAGAGAGATATGAGGGGAAGATTGAAAAGAAAACTGCAGAACTCTTAGACACAAAAGTGTGTCTGTGTGTTCCAGTGGAGGGTGTATGGGAAATGGCTTTGATCTTGGTAACAGGTATCTCCTCTAACTCTCCGCTGTCCTTTTCTCCATGAACAGGTGCCCATGTCCAGGAGTGTGTGTATAAGAAATGGCTTTGATTGTGGTTACAGGCATCTCCTCTAACTCTTCCCTGTCTTTTTCTCAATGGCAGTAGGCAATGCCCAGAGACAGAAAATGTCCAACAGCAGCTCCATCAGCCACTTCCTCCTGCTGCCATTGGCAGACACGCGGCAGCTGCAGCTCCTGCACTTCTGCCTCTTCCTGGGCATCTCCCTGGCTGCCCTCCTGGGCAACGGCCTCATCATCAGCGCCGTAGCCTGCGGCCACCTCCTGCACAGCCCCATGTTCTTCTTCCTGCTCAACCTGGCCCTCACCGACCTGGGCTCCATCTGCACCACTGTCCCCAAAGCCATGCATAATTCCCTCTGGGACACCAAAACCATCTCCTACACAGGATGTGAAGTACAACTATTTTTTTTTGTCTTTTTCATCTCAGCAGAGGTTTCCCTGCTGACCGTGATGTGCTACGACCGCTACGTGTCCATCTGCAAACCCCTGCACTACGGGACCCTCCTGGGCAGCAGAGCTTGTGCCCACATGGCAGCAGCTGCCTGGGCCAGTGCCTTTTTCTATTCACTGCTGCACACAGCCAATACATTTTCCCTGCCCCTGTGCCATGGCAATGCCCTGGGCCAGTTCTTCTGTGAAATCCCACAAATCCTCAAGCTCTCTTGCTCAAAATCCTATATCAGGGAGCTGGTAATTCTTGCTGTAAGTGTCTGTTTGGTATTTGGTTGTTTTGTGTTCATTGTTTTCTCCTATGTGCAGATCTTCAGGGCTGTGCTGAGGATCCCCTCTGAGCAGGGGCGGCACAAAGCCTTTTCCACCTGCCTCCCTCACCTGGCCGTGGTCTCCCTGTTTATCAGCACTGGCTGTTTTACCTACCTCAAGCCCCCCTCGATCTCATCCCCATCCCTGGATCTGGCCCTGTCAGTTCTGTACTCGGTGGTGCCTCCAGCCCTGAACACCCTCATCTACAGCCTCAGGAATCAGGAGCTCAAGGCTGCAGTGTGGAGACTGATGACTGGATGGTTTCAGAAAAATTTTTCTGCTTGAGAATTACTGCAAATCACTTGTAACAAAAGCAGTATTTTATACTTGTTTTTGGTTTGGTTTGGTTTCGTGGTTTTTATCTGGTGTTTTATATTTTTTCAACTTGTCCATAAAAAAGTTGTTTGTGCCATTTCTCATTTTGTTTCTCTCTACAATCCCTGTGGCCACAGATTGTGTCAATGAGGGGCTGCACTCCTGGTGGCTTTAGCAAATCAAAGGATCTCCCTTTAGCCAAGTTTTCTGCAGAGATCCCCCTTTGGTTGCCTTCTCTGCAGCTGCAGCAGCAATGTCTGTGTGCAGAGCTGGGGGCAGATCAGTGCTGGCACAGCAGCTGTGCCCAGCAGCAGCAGCCCTTGGTGTTGGCAGTGCTGCTGCCGTGGCCCTGCCCCGCTGCCCTGCTGGCCCTGGTGTTGCTGTAGGGCCTGAGTGCTCTCGGGGCCAGGCACAGGGCTGGGGGTGGCAGTGCCGGGGCTGCAGCAGGGACAGGCCATGGGCACTGCTGGGGCAGCGCTGACGCCTCAGGCCAGGGCCTGGGGGCTGCAGGCTCCTTGCCCAGGCTCTCTCCAGAACACTTTGCCCAGGCCAATGCTGAGCACAGAAAAGCCCCGGGAGCAGCCCCAGGCTGGCCGTGGGCAGGCTGGGGGCAAACAGCATGGCTGGGGCTCTGCAAGGTGCCTGCGGGAGACAAGGGGAAGGAGCAGCAGAGCAGGGGCTGATCCATCCCCACTGCGCTGGACACCCCAGGGCAGCGTCCCACAGCGTCCTCATGCACCTGCCAACAACATCCCCCCTCTACAGCCCTGGCCTCTCCCCCAGCTCACACAGGTGCCGCATCCTTGCAGGCACAGACACGGCAGCACTGCCTCAGGAGCCCCTGTTTGCATTGCCCAGAGCAGGCGTCAGCACCCCCATGGTGTTGCGTGTGGGGAGATGAAGCTGAGGGAGCACAAATGCCATCAGCCTCTGGGGCCAGGAAGGGCTGGGGGACAGCAGGGAAACCCCTCAGGTTTGTGTTGGCCTCTGAAGTCAAACAGAAAGTTTGTTCCCATGATTTTTCAGTTTCCTGTGCCACTGCCGACGTTGTTGCTCAGAGCCAGGGCTGCCTGGCAGCCACCCCCAAACTGCCCTGACCATTTCCTTTGCTTCACCTTTCCTTTCTTTACTCTTCCCTGGTCCCAATTTCTTCCTCTTGCCCACCCCTATTTCTTCCCCTGAAAGTAGTCCATCCCTCGTTATCCTTTCCTCTCTGGCCCCACTCCCCATTTCAGTTCCTGACGTGGCACCAATGGAACGTCCCTTGGGAAGCAGGATCATCCTCCAAGTGCTTCAGGAATTGTCTGCAGCCTCCTGCAGTGCCTCGTTCTCCTCCCTTGCCAGAGGCACCACAGGCCAGGAGGGCCCATCCGGCCTGGTGTGTCTGGCTGTGGGGCTCCCTGTGCTGGGCAAGGAGGAGGAGCTGCAGAGGCTCTGCAGGACTGACAGGATGGGCTTGGGGGCTGTGAGGAGAAGCTGAGGGACCTGGGCTGCTGGACCTTGTGAAGAGGAGGCCCAGGGCTCATCCTGACACTGCTGCAAGGGTGGTTTTAGAGAATCCCAGAATCAGCAAGGTTGGAAAAGACCTTGGACATCATCAAGTCCAACCTGTGCCCTGACAGTGCCTTGTCTCCTCTGAGCCTCCTCTTCTCCAGGAGAAACAACCCCAGCTCCCTCAGCCACTCCTCACAGGAATTGTGTTCCAGACCCCTCACCTCCCTTGTTGCCCTTCTCTGGATATGTTCCAGCCCCTCCATGTCCTTCCTAAACTGGGGGGCCCAGAACTGGACACAACACTCGAGGTGCTGCCCAACCAGTGCCGAGCACAGGGGAAGAATCACTGCCCTGCTCCTGCTGGCCACACTGTTCCTTATCCAGGCCAGGAGCCATTGGCCTTCTTGGCCACCTGGGCACACTGCTGCCTCATGTCCAGCCTCCTGTCCATCAGTCCCTGCAGGTCCCTTTCTGCCTGGCTGCTGTCCAGCCACTCTGTCCCAGCCTGTAGTGCTGCAGGGGTTGTTGTGGCCAAAGTGCAGGACCTGGAACTTGGACTTGTTAAACTGGACATTGTTGGATTTGTTCCCTGGATCCAGCCTGTCCAGGGCCCTGTGCAGAGCCCTCCTGCCCTCCAGCAGATCAACACTCCCAGCCAGCTTGCTGTCACCATGGTTCCATGAGGCCCTGCAGTTTAACAACGGTCTCCATGATTCCATGAGGCCTCCCAGTGTCACAATGTCCCTTTGCTTCTATGGGACCCCTTGGTTTCACAAAGTTCCTTGGATCCTTGGGCCCCGCAGTGTCACAAAGGTGCCTTGGTCCCCCCAAGGCCCTGCAGGGTCACAATGGATCCTTGGTTCCATGAGGTCTGGCAGCGCAGCAATGGTCTCCTTGTTTCCACAGTGTCACAATTTCCCCTTGTCTCTATGGTGCCATGTCATACACAGTGTCACTCTGGTCCTCTCAGTGCCTCCAGGCCCTGCAGTGTCACAATGGCCCCTTGCTTCCCCAGGGCCCTGCAGTGTCACCATCATCAGAGAATCCACCAGGCTGGAAAAGACCTTGGAGAGCATCAAGTGCAACCTGTGACCCAACACCACCTTGTCACCCAGCCCATGGCACTGAGTGCCACATCCAGGTTTTCTTTAAACACTTGCAAAGATGGTCACTTTCCCGCCTTCCAGGGCAGCCCATTCCAATGCCCAATCAACATTCCGGTTAAGAGTATTTCCTAATGTCCAGCCTAAATGTCCCTAGGTGCAGCCTAAGGCTGTGTCCTATATTCCTGTAACTGTTCCCTGGACAAAGAGCCTAACCCACTGCACCCCCTGTCTGGAAATTGTAGAGAATTATGAGGTCTCCTCTGAGCCCCCTCTTCTCCAAGATCAAAAACCCCAGCTCCCTCACACTCTTCTCACAGGATTTGTGTTCCAGACCCCTCACCAGCCTTGTTGCCCTTTTCTGGACTCGCTCCACCCCCTCCATGTCCTTCCTAAGTTGGGGGGCCCAGAACTGGACACAGCACTCAAGGTGCTGCCCAACCAGTGCTGAGCACAGGGAAAAAATCACTGCCCTGCTCCAGCTGACCACACTCTTCCTGATCCATGGGAGTGCTAGGGGCCGGATGAAGGAAATGGTAAGGAGGGGGTGGGAACAAAATCTGATTGATTATCAGCCATGAAGGGTCTTAATTTCTATATAAATTCAGACTGTATTAGTAGGTGCTGGTGGTCAATATCAATTGGACATTGCCAATAGCAATCTATAAACTGGAAAAGAAATATTCACAGGACAAACCAGTTCTCTCTGCATTGTTTTAAATATAGTATATTCGCTTTGAATACAATTCTGAAATCTATCTTCTAAACCACAGAAGAATTGAAAACTTAATTTATTTCCAGAAACTTTTTCTGTTTCAGATGTTTTGAACAAATGTTTATGCAATTTTCTCACTGAATTCCCTAACTGAAGAGATCAAGAAAGAAAAGGCCTCAGGAGTAGTAAAATCCATCAGCAACCTCCAAGGACCTGAGGATCCATCCTTATCAGCATCAATGAACAGAAATGGGCACAGCTTTCTGGCTGTCCCAGCTTTGTCATGGGCCCTGGGCCTGCAGCAGGAGCAGCTCTGCAAGGCCCCAAGGCCGCGGCTGTTGTGCTGGCCTGGGCAGATGGGATGGCAGCAGGGGCTGCAGAGCTCTCAGCACCTCACAAAGAGGGGAGCAGGGCACACAGGGAGCCTCCTTTTCCCTTGGCCCAGCCCCAGCACCATGGCTGGGGCTGAGTCCTGTCTGAGCTGCAGCTGCTGCTGTGGCCCTTGCCAGGGGCTGAGGCCGTGGGGCCCCTGCCCAGAGCAGCCTGGCCTGAGCAGAGCTGTGGGGCCAGAGGCGGCTGGGCTGTGCTGGGGAAAGGCCCTTGGTGCTGCCCAGAGCTCAGGGCAGCTGGCAGAGCTTGGAGGGAGCTGGGCTGGGCTGAGAGAGCCTGGCAGAGAAAGCATCAGTGTCCATCTCAGCCTGGGTGAGCGTGCAGGGGCAGGACTCAGCCCAGGCCTTGTGGGGCAGGGCCAGCGCCTGGGGAAGGCATTGAAAACAGGCAAGGGGCCCAGAGAGGAGGCTGCTCTGTGCCCTTGGTGGCATGGCCAGAGCAGGGAGGGGGCCCAGGACATATGTCAGCGCCAGCCTCTGTCCCCAGCCCTTGCCAGCCCTGGCTGCTCAGCCCAGGTTTGTGGGGCACTTTGGCTGTGGCCCAGCTCCATCCTCCTGCGGGGCTCAGGGCCTGTTGCCGGCCATGGCCAGCCCTGCACGGCCTCTCTGCTGGCCCAGAGCCCGGCAGAGCCCGGGGCAGAGCTGTCTGTGCAGGCCCACAGGTGCCCCGGGCTGTGCAGGAGCTGGCAGAGGCTGCCCAGCAGGGAGGCCATGGGGCACAGAGCCCCAAGGCTGCTGTGGGCACCACGGCACAGGGGCCCTTCCCAGCCGCAATGCTCCTGTCTTGCCCTGGGCCTGTGTCCTTCCAAAGGGGCTGTGGCATCAGAAAATTTCTCCAAGAAATTTCCTGTCCTGGGGAATGGTGAGTATAACAGAACATGGTGTGGCCAGGAGCAAGCTCTGCTGCTTCAACACCATTGGAGTAACATCATTCTAAGTGAAGGCAGGTTAGGGGTTTTTGTTCTTACAACCTGTTTACCTTGACCAGCCTGTCCATGGCATGGGAAGCACCAGAGAGATCCTTCACTGCCCAACTGACAGCTGCCATCTCTTCTTCAGCCACAACATCCCCTAAAATGCATCTGTCCACATTCCATAACCAGCCACACTTCTTCAAGGACAAGGTAGCTCAAAGAAGAAAAGAGTGGCATGGAGATCATTGGTCACAGCTAAATCACCTCATGGAAAAGACTGCAGCTGACTCTTGTACCCAGGTTACTTGTAAATGAAAACAGAATCAAATGGAGAGACATTTCTTTTGAGGCCAAACACTTCTTGGAATTTGCACAGCCGGAATGAGAAAGACACATCCCTGAAAAAGTAGATGTCTTAGATGGCAAGGAAGGGAAAAAGGCAATCTAGCACCAGCAGAGATAAATCTGGCAGCAGGACACAGCCCATCAGCTGGTTCACCACCCTAACTCATCAATCCCACCAGGAACTCCAGGAACAAGGCCATGCAACTTTCACAGTTATCTATGGGAGGGAGTGAGGGGCAGGCAAGGCAAGGCAAGGCATGGCGAGGGAGGGGAAGGGAAGGCAAGGGAGGGGGAGGCAGTGCAAGGAAAGGTAAGTGAGGGGCAGACAGGGCCAGGCAAAGGTAAGACAAGGGAGGAGTAGGCAAGGCAAGGCAAGGGAGGTGTGTACAAGGCACGACAAGGCAGGGTTATGCCAGGCAAGGAAAGGGAGAGGAAGGCAAGGCCAGGCCAGGTATGGGTAGACCCGGCAAGGAGAGAAAGGGGCAGGCAAGACAAGGAAGTCAGTGCGGGCAAAGAAAGGGAGGGTCTGCAAGAGAAGAGAAGTGAGAGGTAGGCAAAGCAAGGCAGGGGAGGAAGGGATAGGCAAGGCAAGGGATGGGTCTGCAAGGTGGGGTAAGGGGGAGGTAGGCAGGGAAATGCAAGTCTGATATTGGGACCTCTCTGGGTTTGGCTCCTACAGACCCCACAGTGGGTCAGACCCTGGGCTGAGGGAAGGGGTCCCATGTAAGCCCAGCACAGACATTTCTCTTTGAAGAGGCTGTTCTGCAGGGAGAAAGGAGAAGAAGAGACTTTCCTGTCTCCCAAGATTCTGCCTCCTCCTTCAGCAGCCATACCCCAATCAATCAGTATGAGAGTTCATATGATCACTTACATGCCAGGGAGCACAAGGCACTCCAAACTGAACACTGCCAGAGCCCAGCCCTGCCTGCCCATTTTGAGGGTGTGAGGGAATGAAATTTCAGTAGGAGTTGACCCACAATGATACTTTGCCACTTGTGAGTTTCTCACAGCCTTAGAAGTTGTGGAGATCTCTGTCCCCAACACCCGCTCACCCTTCAAATGCACACACGTTCCTTGGGGAAATTCAGGTTCGCTGGAGTTGTGGCTGCTTCCCTTTGAAACAGGAGCTGTTGCCTTTTCTGGTGTGCTTAACTCCCTTCTAACTATTGGAAAGTGGGTGAGTAAAGGAAATTACCCTGGATGAAGAGACCTTGGAAAAGGATGAAAAACTGAATCACAAATGAAATCTATTTCATTTATTTGTTTAGTAGTAATCTATTATTACAAACAAAAAACATGTTTCTGAGCTGAAGCTGCTAACACCCTGGAAAGATTTTTCTGTTGCTTTATTATTTCAAAGATGTCCACAGCCTGTGGAGCAGCCCGGCTCTCTGCCCCTCTGCCCACAGGGGTGCAGCACTCCGAGATCCCCCAGTGATTTACTAAAATATGAATATTGATCTAATATCGATATCCAACTGTGACGGACAAAAGACTCTCTAACTGTTAAAGTTAGAAAGTGTATGTTTATTACGGCGCCGGGCAGCGCTGGGATATTTCCCTAATGAGCGCTACAAAAAATCACAGGTGATTACAAAGCCTTTTATCCACAAAAGTGTTGAATACAAATGCATATTCATACCCTTGTCACCTCCTCTTCTCCGCTTCGTACGCTAATTAACAAAAAGGCTATTAAGCATGCGTAGTTTGTTCCCTGAAATGAGTTGGGGGTCTATTCTGGGGAGGGGTCACTATAGAAATGAAGAAGTAAAATTAGTCTTCCTCGTTCTAACCTTTCAACCTTTTGCTGTGTCATGATTTATGGATCCTTGGTAGGACTCCCTGTTTCCTGTTTTCCAGGCCTATTTCAATAGGTTGTTTCTGAAAACAGGAGGTTTGCAACTGTTTTGAATCCCTGGGGTATTGATTAGCTTCTGCAAAGAAGCTTTACACAAACACAGAGTTGACAAGCAATGAGTTATAAAATCCGGGATAACTTATCTGAAATCCGGTCTCTTTTTAACCATCCTCTAAGTTTTAACTGATTTCTGTAAAGCTTATCTTCTCAGCTAAGTCAGCAATATACATAGTTTTTCTAAGGTCTTCAAAATTAGTGTCTCATTTTCCCCACTTCTTCTTTGAAATGAGTCAATTCTTTTACTCAATATGCAGAATCTTCTTCATCTATCCAAGTCGTACAGCTAGTATCTCTCAAGACCAAGCTATATGCCTTTTATAGTGATGTTAAGGCTGCTACTCGTCGTAGCATCTTCCAATTCTAAACAAGTATTATAACAGATAACACCAGACTTATGCCAACTAAAATAAGCAACAGAATTATAGGGTGGACTAAGGCATAATTTGGTTGTCTATCCTTATGATGGGGCATGCTGTCCTTAGACACAACCTTGTCCTGTCACATTTCAGGACTCTAGATAAATGGTTTGCTATTTTCCCTCAATTTCTGTGCCTACGTCTTGTGTTCAGGAGGGTATAATACAGTTACCTCATGGTTTAATCTTAAGGGGACTATTGGATGTATTAGGTCCACTGAGGCATTGTGTAAGCCTCGTGGAACCCATCCTGTACGAATGCATACTTACATCCCCAAACATTTCTTCCTTCCCACAAGCTTGCATTCGTGACTTTTAGCATCTTGTTTAAAGCCTTACGAGAGTAAGGGTAATAAGCTCTTAATTACTACAATAGTTACAGCCTTCCACATAATGTCTATAATAACTATTAGTCCATTTATTCATGGTTCCAAGTGAGCTTCAGCTTCAGTTTGTTAATCCTTGGTGTGACCTTCCAAATTTCGTCTGGGGCTTTCTTCACTCGGGCATGGTGAAACCAGGCCTTGTGTTCTTTGATCTTGATTGCAGTGATGGTAGTGAGGAGCACCTGGAATGGTCCTTCCCACCGTGGTTCCAAGGTCTTTTCTGCAAAAGACTTAACGTGCACATAATCCCCAGGTTGTACATCATGTACTGGCCCATCTAGTTCTCTGTTTTGAGCTCCAGCCGCATATTTCTCAATTCTAAGGATATGGTGGCTGGAACTCCAAATCGTAGTACTATTTCTTGCAACAGCTCTTTAGTCACTTCTCGGGCCTTAGCTGTCCTGGCACGAAAGGCTTCTGGCCATCCTGAAAAGGTATCAGTTAACACCAATAGGTAACAGTACCCTCCCTTTCTGGGCAGTTCTGTAAAATCAATTTGCCATTGTTGCCCAGGTCCACAGCCTTTCCCACTTTGTCCCACTTTAGGCTTTGGGGTATTTTTAGGGTTAGTTTGGAGGCAAAGGCTACACTGACGAGTAACTTGTATCACTGTGCCCTGTAATTTCTTGCCCATATTCTTTCTTTCAAATGGTTATACAGGGCATCTATTCCCCATTGTATTTTTTAATGTTCCCTCTGTACTAATGACCACAACAACTAGGGGGTACTACAAGTTCCCTTCTTCTGTTACAGCCCATCTCTCCTGGTTATAACTTGCCTTTTCTACTTTAATAAGTTTCTTATTCTTTTTATTGTATATTGGCTTACCTTCAATAGAAATTTTTCCATCTGGAATCAATGCTGCCTCAGTTATTTCATCAGGTATCTCACCTTTTGCTGTTTCTTTTGCCCCCCTTTCCTCCAGCATATTAATTTAGAGCTCACTTTTTGGTGCATTTTAATGTGCATGATGGCTAATATTCTTCTTTTGTGAGTTCAACAGTCCTCTTTCTTTCCAAATGGCTCCGTGTGCATGAACTACCCCAAATGCATACCTTGAGTCCATATAGATGTTAATTTCTTTTCCTCCTACCAGCTCTAGGGCTTGAATTTAGGCAATTATCTCAGCCTTCTGCGCAGAGGTATTTGTTGGTAATGGTCCAGACTCTATTATCTCTCTGCTTGTGGTAACTGCATACCCAGCATGCCTCTTTCCACTGATGACATCCCATCAGTGAACCAGGTCTCAGCATCCTCCAATGGGGTATCCTTCAGATCCGGGCGGCTGGAGTAGGTGGCTTCGATGGTCTCCAGGCAATCATGGATCACTGGTTCTCCCATACTTTCACTGAGGAAGGAAGCTGGGTTCACAATGTTAGTTACCACAGTCTCAACATCATCTTGTTCTACCAGTATAGCTTGGTGCTTCAGGAATCTCTGTGGGGAGAGCCAATGCCCCCCTTTTGCTTCTAGGACTGTAGACACTGTGTGAGACACTTGCACAATCATCTTCTGGCCCAGGGTGAACTTGTGTGCCTCTTAGATGTTCACTGCTACTGCTGCAACAACTCTGAGGCACCCCAGGCATCCTTTAGCTGCTCTGTGTCCAGCTGTATGGAGAGGTAGGTAACTACCCT
>CAJVGK010000042.1:974962-1177404 GCA_910950805.1 Acrocephalus scirpaceus scirpaceus | reverse complement strand
CACAGACAGCTTGTTTCAAGATGCATCTGGGTCACCGTGACCACCTGCAAGAACACCTCAAGAAACAAGGAGAGCAGGACCAGGCCAGCATTCAGGAATGCATCAGAGATGCTGGCCAAAAGGCCAAAGGACCAGTCCCACTGTCAGGCAGCAGCTGACATTCAGCAGAGCAGGCCTGTCCTTCAGAGTGGCTGTGATGGACACTAGAGCACGATGGCACTCAGAGGCATCACCCCAGCCCCTGCTGCTCTGCAGGGGAAAGGCAAGAAGGGCAGAAAGACAGTTGGGTGCCTGCAGTGGCTATCACTCTTCCACTCATTGTTTTTCTAGAGCCTCTTGCTTCTCAAGGAGGAGATGAATTTCTCTTCTCTTTCTTCTTCTCTTTCTCTTTCTTTCTCTTTCTCTTTCTCTTTCTCTTTCTCTTTCTCTTTCTCTTTCTCTTTCTTTCTCTCTTTCTCTTTTCATTTCTCTTTCCCTTTGAATTTTCACTTCTTCCTCCAGCGTCTTTTCTAGTTCCTTGATCCTAGCCTGAGTTTTCTGTAGCTCTGCCTGCAGCTTCTCACCAAAGTTCTTCTCCATTTCCATGATCCTAGCCTGAGTTTTCTGCAGCTCTGCCTGCAGCTTCTCACCAAAGTTCTGTAAAGAAGAAGGAAGAGAAGGTTTTGTGAGTGTAGTGGCTGCCACTCTCCCGCTCACCTGCTTTTGCTGATCACCCCTCAGCTGCTGGAGATTCCAGTGGTCTTGAGTTCTTCTCATATCATCCTTGCTTGTCCTCTTCACTGCCGCAATGTCACTTGGAGCATTGGGCAGCTCTGTTTGTGCCTCTGCGTGGATGTTCTGTACACACAAATGCAGAGCAAGTGACTGGCAGCTACCATCAGGCTCAGCTTTTCCTCTTTCAGCCTCCAAATCCCGTTCATTCAGCCACTTCTCTCTGCTTCCCTGCCCACCTCTGCTTCCCTTGGAACCCTCCTGTCCCAGTGTTGATCTCTGGAGATTACAAGGCTCTGTGCATTCAGTGCCTGTGGGACTGCTGGCCTCCTCAGTCCCAAGAGCTCCATTTGATGCCCCTCTGCCTGCCCTTCACTCTGTCGCCTGGCCAGCCAGGCTTACCTGGCCATTCTCCTGTGGCTCTTCCACCTGCTGCCTGAGCTGCTTTTGCCCTTCTTCGGCTGGAATCAGCTCTCCCTGAATCTGGCATGGCTGGCGTGGCATCTCTGATAAAGCCACCTGCTCACGCTCTTGCTCTAGAAGGTCCTGCTGAGGAAGCAAGAGAAGATGGGTTTCAACTTCCCAGACAACATTTGTGGGCCAGGATTCAGAGACTGCTGGGCTCCCACATTCCCCAAGCACTGGGCTGCTGCTCTCCAGGTTCATCCTCTGCCTGTGGGGAGGCGCGGATTCCAAAGTGACACTGGCAGTACAATCAGGCTCCATCTGGGCCTGAAGCTCCAACAGCCTCTCAGGAAGCAGACAGGGAACGCGTGTTTTGCCACACAAGGCAAGAGTGGCCCCCCCATGGATTCATGGACAGCACAATCATCTCTTAGCAGCTTCTTAAAAACCAAAAGACAGGTGGACTCTGAGCGCCTGCCAGCTCTGCTACTGACTGCTCTGCCTGAAGAGGCAAAAGAACAACCTGGCAACAAAGGCACCAAAATCCCTGACTTCAAGCAGCAACTCCACGTCCCCAGTGTGTCTCTGAAATGCTCCCAGGGAAGCACACCCAAGAAGCTCACGGGGACAAAGCACCCCAAAGAGCTTGTGTTGTCAGATCAATATTCATTGTGCCTGTAGCTGCTTGGCAAGTCTGTGCAGGGGGACAGGTGTCTCCAGACCACAGTGTCCCCTATGTGTCCCACAAGGATGAGTGCAGTGTCTTTGACATGCTCCCTCCTCTGCAGACAGGGAGCCTTCATGCTTCAGGCTGGCCCCTGTCAGAATCCCAGCAAGCTGGGGCCTGAACATGACAGATCAAAGCCCCTTTTCCAGGTGTCACTGGCTGAGGGCAATCCTCAGCCACCAACAAGCAGCAAGTGCTGGCTGCTCAGAAACTTGCAGCTCTGCCTTGCACTGAAGACAGCACCCTCCAGAAAGTGCCACTCACTGTCTCGGAAAGTTCTGGCTGTGGTGTGACCACAGCTGGAGGCTGGTGCTCATTTGGCTCCTCTTTGGCCTCTTCTGCAGGAGCAGAGGGAGCCAGAGGAGAGTCTGCTCTTGCTTCTGCTCTCTGTGGACAGACAGGAGTGTGAGACACAGGCCATTACCTGTCATTTATACCCTGATTCCTATGCAGCTCTAGAACCAGCTCTACTAAGCACAGATCATCAGCTTTCATAGCAATGGCATTCTAAGTCACTCCGACTAAATTCAAATGGGCTGATTCAAGTGTACTGCCAATTGCTCTGAATTAGATATTCCCCCCGGCTACTATCAGGAAGCAATGTTCTCTCTGCAAAACTGGGTTGTTAGTTCTTTTCAAGGCTCTGAAATGGAAAATTAGGAAATAGCCAGTGATGCCTTTGCCCTTGCTGCTGCAGCCATGGCAGTGGATTTTCTTTCAGCCTACTCAGCTGGCCCTCTACACTCTACTGCCACAGGCCAAGTTCACAGCTTGTTTCACAAATTTTAAACACCAGGAACATCAAATGTTCCTTGCTCACTCACCTCAGGATCGGCACCTCTGAACACATGGGTCAGGTGACCTGGAATGGATGAGGGAAAATGAGCAGATTCTTGGAGAAAACTGAAGAGAACCCTAGCATGGTTTTTAGAAGGTCTTCCCAGAAGGTCTCCCAGTCTACATTTTCAAGGTTGTCCTGCTTGACCCAGCAAACTGAGGAAATGACAGACTCTGCTGCCACAGACTCTCCCATGGAGGGAACGCCACCCCTGCAGGTTCCCTTGCAAATGCTGCCTGCAGAGCCCTGCCTACAGACACCCCCTTTTGAGCTGAACGTGTTGACAGGAGCTTTTCCCAGGGGGCATCCAAATGGTCTTTCTCTTTCCAAATCACCTCAGTCACGAAGAAAGAGCAGGAAGACCTGCAAAAGCCAGCTTAGCTTACACCCAGGGAGAAGCTCTACTTACGTGCCAGGTGAGTACAGGTAATACGTGGAATAAGTAGTGCCATAAACAGCAAAACCTGCAGCAGCCAGGTGCCCAATCATTCTGGCACTGCTGTGCAAGTTTGCACACTGTGCTCTAAGACAAGAAAAAAGCAAGGCTGCTGTCAGTGTGCAGCTGCCCACTGACAAACGCCTCAAGCAGGAGGGGAAGCTCCTGCACTGAGCAATTCCAAGAGCCGCTCTGCCACTGAGGCTTCCGTGCACCCAGGTAACCTGGTGATGTCATCAAAGCAACCTTGTGATGCCACCAAGGCAGCCTTGTGATGTCACCAGGACGGTGTGGCAACCATGGCCTGACATCACAAAGCAAACGCTCTGCGTTGGTCTGTGAATTGATGCAGATGGGTTGAGTGATGAGTGTGTAGGCCTAGGTGGCATTTTTGCCTCTTTCCCACTGCAGCTGCATCAGAGAGAGCAAAAACATCAAAGAACAGGAATAAAGAACATCTAAAGCCCAGCTTGCCTGTAAAACAACCTCAGGAATTTCTAACATTGAAAACCTTTGGAACAGTCAGGAAGTTGGTGGAAGTCCATGGAATGATGATTTAAAATCTGCTTCCCCTCCTCTGATTTTAAGGGCGAATGAGAATGAGACATGTCAAGTTTTTTGAGCCTGTGATCAAATAGGGGGTTTTTGTCTCCTAGCTCCTAGGAACCAGTGCCACTTCTTCACTGCTTTCTTAGCTTGAAAGAAGCCTGCTCAGCATCGTTCGTGCCTCTCCCATCACAGCAAGTGAGTCTGACATGGTTGCAGGTCACACGGAGCTTGTGAGCACAGCTTGTGCTCCAAAACGGGGGTTTTGTCTCCTGGCTCCTAGGCAGAATTTTCAGAAATGACATGTCAGAATAAAAAAAAAAAAATTCAAAACGCCAGTGAAAACCATGCAAGTGAATGGGATGACAGGAAGTGCAGGGACTTGCACCAAAGCTTGCCCAATGATTGCTCATTGAAATCGCAAGATTTCGTTCCCTTTGCTGAAAGGGAAGTCTTCTGTTTCCACTCGTCCTTCTTGTTTTCTGTTTCCCGATCTCAAAGGCGGCTCACTGAGCAACGGGCATGCCTTTTCCAGCTTCGGACACTGTTGGAGCTGTACCGGGAGCTGTGTGTGCAGCTTTTGCTGAAAACGGGGGGGTTGTGTTCTTTTGCTCGTTTCCACCAGTCCTGCTTGTTTTCTGTTTCCTGAGCTCAAAAGAGGCTCACTCAGCAACGGGCATGCCTTTTCCAGCCCGGGAAGTGCTTTGGACACTGTTGGACCTGAGTACAGTTTTAGTGCTGAAAACACCTGGGTCCATTGGCAAATTTCTGACAGTAGGGCCAGGGCCTTTGTCAGAGCCAAGATCTTCACTGGAAAGTCATGCTTCACCTTCACATCCTACAAACAAGCCTCTAGCAGTTGGGAAAGCTCTTTAAAATTATACATATCTTGCAGATAGCTACACAAATGTATGTGAACGTTTGCAAAGCAGATGGCTTTGTCATTTATCTTAGGCTAAGTAAGTAGTCAATGGTACCATGAACAAACTGCAAGCAACCAAAGGAATGTGTGTGTAACATTGTTAGCATTGAAACACATAATCACAGAATGATTATATGCAGGTGCTTTTATTGAAGAGCTCTGGGAATCAGGGGTACAGGATACAGACCCAAATCTGACTCCGACATGGATTTGAGATTGACATGTTTTTATACTCTTTTCATTATATAACTATATATTAATTATTAAACCCATATTGTTCTATTGTATACACTGATCTTATCCAAGCATGAATTCTTGTAGTTTTCATCAGGCCCCCCAAACATCGTTTCTCATGATTCTTGTTGCGATTACATCATTTCTCATGATTCTTATTACGATTAAACAATAATCATATTCAATTACCAAACAATCATTACATTTAACAATCATATCATTTATCATATGATGATTATGCAGGTGCAGTTTCATATGATCTAGTAAAGACAAGGCTCAACCTTCGTTCCCTTTCCCAGGCCTACCCAGGCCCAGCAGACCCACATGGAGGAGAGACCCTTCCACTGCCCTGATTGCGGGAAGGGCTTCAAGCACAGTTCCAACCTCATCAGGCACCGGCCCATCCACAGTAGGGAGAGACCCCACGAGTGTCCTGAGTGTGGGAAGAGCTTTTTAGACAGCTCTACCTTGACCCAACACCAACAGAGCCACTAGTAAGGCTCTAGCCGGGGCCCTGCAAGTGCCCCAGCTGTGGGAAGAGCTTCATGCACTGCTCCAACTTCATCCCCCACTAGAGGACCCACATTGGGCAGAGACATGGTGACCCACATTCCCAGTGACCCCTCCCCAGAATAGACCCCCAACGCATTTCAGGGAACAAACCATGCATGCTTAATAGCCTTTTTGTTAATTAGCATATCAAGCAGAGAAGAGGAGGTGACAAGGGTATGAATATGTATTTGTATTTTTGTATATTTATTTTGTATATTCTATTGTGGATAGAAGGCTTTGTAATTACCTGTGATCTTTGTAGCGCGCATTAGGGAAATATCCCAGCACTGCCCTGCCTCGTAATAAACATACACTTTCTAACTTAAGCTGTTAGAGAGTCTTTTGTCCATCACAGTTGGGTATCGATATTAGATTGATATTCATATTTTAATAAATCACAGGAAAAGGTGAGGGGGGTCCTCAGGGGCCATGTGTGTCCTCCCCAGAGCATGTGTGACCCCCGTATCCCAGTGTCACCCCCTTTTCCCTCCCACAGGGCTCCTGCCCCAGGTCCCATTTTCTGCCCCCGGGAGGGAATTTGGGGAGGGGGCAGAGAGGCTGCACAGCCTCAGTTGGGGGCTGACCCTGCCCCAGCCCCTTTGTTCAGCACCAAGCTGGGCTTGGGACCACAGGAGGAAGAGGCCCAGGGGAAGCAGATCCTGCAGGTGGGACAGGGCTTGGGGTCAGGGCAAGGTCCTGCCCTGCACACCTGGCTCAGGTGTGACCCTGCCTTGGGAAGGGAGCAAGATATTCCCATCCCCATGGATCAGGGCTGGAAGCAGCCCTTGGACTGAGACACTAATTTTGAAGACTTTAGAAAAGCTATGTATATTGCTGACTTAGCTGAAAAGATAATCTTTGCTGAAATCAGTTAAAACTTAGAGGATGGTTAAAGAGAGACCAGATTTTAGATAAGCTATCCTGGATCTAATAACTCATTGCTTGTCAACTCTGTGTTTGTGTAAAGCTTCCTTGCAGAAGCTAATCAATACCCCAGGAATACAAAACAATTGCAAACCTCCTGTTTTCAGAAACAACCTATTGAAATAGGCCTGGAAAACAGGAAACAGGGAGTCCTACCAAGGATCCATGAATCATGACACAGCAAAAGGTTGAAAGGTTAGAACGAGGAAGACTGTAGCAGTGTGTTTTCTATCTTTTTATTTATTGTTAATATTAATTTGTTCTGTAATGGTTTCTCCCAAGTTCCCCCCTGTATTCTTCCCCATTTGGTTTCCCCCTGCCTTTGTTCTCCACAGCCTGTCACTCTCTGGGAAGCCTTTCCTCTCCTTCCAGAATGTTCAGAGACACTAGGTCCCAGATTGGAGCAGGCTGGGGAACCCCCACCCCTCGTTTCCCATTCGCTGTCTGTGTGACATCCATATTTCCCTTATTGGCTTTCCTTCTTGTGTCCACCCCCTTCTCCCAACCCCATATAAGCTGTGGCCACACCTCGGGCGGGGACACTCTCGAGAGAGGCTCAGAGAGAAGTGTGGCTCCCCTGCAAAGAGCAGGTGACAGTAAAAACCATCTAGCCACAAAGTAGCCTCCTCGCTTCCTACCTTCGTCAAGCCTCACTGACATCTCTCGTGCAGCTCTGACCCACCGGGGGGGTGGTAGCTGGTCCGCCTGCTGCTACCAACCGAGTTTGGAAGTATCCCAAGCCAGGGCTAGCCGGGAACAGCTGGAAGCCACTTTCCAGCCGGGCTCGAGGGATATTTTCAGAAGACTAATTTTACTTCCTCATTTCTAGTGACCCCTCCCCAGAATAGACCCTCAACTCATTTCAGGGAACAAACTACGCATGCTTAATAGCTTTTTTGTTAATTAGCATACGAAGTGGAGAAAAGGAGGTGACAAGAGTATGAATATGCATTTGTATTTTTGTATATTCAACACTTTTGTGGATAGAAGGCTTT
Organism: Acrocephalus scirpaceus scirpaceus; assembly: GCA_910950805.1. Lineage (NCBI taxonomy): Eukaryota > Metazoa > Chordata > Aves > Passeriformes > Sylviidae > Acrocephalus > Acrocephalus scirpaceus. The sequence continues at coordinate 1,170,114 of CAJVGK010000042.1, read as the reverse complement.
GTAATTACCTGTGATCTTTGTAGCGCACATTAGGGAAATATCCCAGCGCTGCCCGGCGCTGTAATAAACATACACTTTCTAACTTTAACAGTTAGGGAGTCTTTTCTCCGTCACAGTTGGGTATCCATATTAGATCAATACTCATATTTTAATAAATCAGGACCACAGACACAGAAATACCGGGAGCAGCTGGGAGCACACTGAGGGGTTGAATTATTCCCCCTACACCTTCCCAGCCCACTCTGCAATCTGAGAAATGCTTGTTCTGCCTCGGCCTTGGCCAACAGCCCCCTGGCTCAGCTCCTCTGGAGCTCAGCAGAAACACCGTCTGCTCCCAGGCACTGCTGCTGCCCAACAAGCTCCTGTTTTCTTTAGGAGCAGCCCTGGGAACTGTTTTTGTGCCTCAATGGCACAACATCCCTGTTCTCACTCTTCCAAAGAAAGCTGTTGATCCCAAGTGCAGCCAGGATGTGACTAAAGCCCCTCTATTGGGGCCCCAAAAACAGCGCTCCAGAAGGAGCCCTTAGAGCTCTCCTGGCCAATGCCCTCCTCCTGAGTGGGGCCTCTACCAGCTGGGAACTCTCCCATTTGCTGCACTCAGGGGATCCCCGAACAGTGATGGAGCCTGGGCTGAGCCCCCCACTCCTCGAGGCTCAACCTTTGGCCCGCTGGGGAGATGCCAAAGCATCTTCGGCGAGCATTTCGCTGCCCTGCAGGGGAATTTCTCACAGGCCCCTTGCAGTGACTCTTTCTGTCTGTGTGCAGACACGAGTGTCTGTGCCCTGGCAAATGTGGCAGAATGCTGCTCTCTGAGGGGTTTTGAGTGCCTTGGATATCTGAGTCAGTCAGGCCTGTAAGTAAGGTTTAGTCACAAGGTATAAGACAAGTTAAATGCTGCTAACTTTTGCTAAGTCAAGTTTAACATAAGTTACAAGCTAAGTTATATACTGTTGTTATAAATGGTCAGAGGCCAATTCAAAATAAAATAACAAAATTTATTTAACACAATTTCAACATCGAAATAAAGCCACAATAAAAAGAAACAACATTGATCGAATGCTGGGTGGACAGAGAGGCGGTACAAAAGTACCCTCCGAATTCTGCCACACTGCTATGTTTCAGCCCGTGGGTTTTATACAGTTTTTTTACCTAAGGCTAAGTCTATTGAAAGTCCAGGTATGCTGTGTTTCAAAAGAGTCCTGTCTGCATGAAAAGGTTGCTTGATAGTTTTTCCGGAATTCATCTTGGGAGGGGTGATCTTGATCGTCCAGGATCTCCACCAAGATTTATCTGATGTTGAGGAGCTGTGAAGTGAGGGTCCACCCTTAAGGGCTGGGCCATCTTCTGGCTTTGTCTTGTTGTTACAGTAGTAGGTGTGTTTGGGAACTTCGGAATCCTGGAGGCATTCTCGGGTATCTTTTTATTAATAGCTTAATCCCACACGAATTTATTTATTCTACTTATTACAGTCCCCCACCTTTTTATTTACCTAAATAAATTCGTGTGTGTTGGATTGCCCTTCCTTAGTAATTGCCTTTGAGTCGTGGCATTCTACCCCTTTTTCTGATCTACAAAATTTAGTATTGAGTGTCATAAAAGAAATAATACCCTTTTCCCTTATCTTTGGGACAATCATAATGCTCTTGATACTTCAGGTTCCCTCTGGTGCCATGTTTAACTATAGTTCACATTTCTTCCTGAGGGTCAGCCTCTGTGGGCTCTTGGGGGGGGGTCCCCCTGTCTCTCGGCTCAGGACTACGAGGACTTTCCATCACAACATGCCTCTGCCTTTCCCTTCGCCCACGGGGTTGCAGCCCGTGGCGGGGTAATCTATCTTCTCGGCAGCAGGCATATGCTTCTGGAGTCCTGTCTGTCCGAGCTGCAAACCTTCTTTTAAAGGCACTCCATCTGGACAACCTGATTGTATCGGACCAGCAAGGTACTTTGATTGTCTTTCTGCACTCGACTTTGAGCACTTCAACTTTAGCGTCCAATTGCCTTTTTGTCCCCTTTTCATATATATAATACCATTCTGGAGAATCCAACTCTAGCAGACCCAAGTTAGTGGCAATTACTAAGAAATAGCTAGTCTCTTCTTGTTCTTTTTCTAAACAGTTGGTACATAATCTTTTTGGCCTACGCCCCCCTCTACAGTGAACAACCCAAATCAATTTACAATATACACACTTGAAGTGAACAAAGGGAAAACATTCACAATCCGGTCTTTCACACCTTATCTGATCCCCTTCATTCATCGGTGTTGTTGCAACCTGACTTTCAGCTCTCTAGGTGATGAGGTCACTCTCCATTTCTGAGTAGTGTATTGTGAGTCCACCTTCTTCACTCTCGAAGCGTGGGTCCACCTTTTTTCTGCTGTCTTAATTGCTGTATCTTAGGTAAATCAGTGAAATCTACTGGGATTCTTTTGAATGGGTGATAGGCAACTAGTTAAAGCTTAGCACAATTAGACAAACTATGTATTTTAAAGGGGGGATCTTTAGCATCAATTCTTGCATAACACAAAGTAAGAACAATATTAGTAATTAGTGAAAAAATAGGAAGCATTAATCTACTGCTGAAAATGATTACTTAAAAACTGTTTAAAAATTTGAAACATCTCTCAGAGCAGTTTAAGGCTAAGGCATATCTGAACTTTTCTAACTACTAGGGCATTGTTAGTGCTTTTATACTCATGTCAACAAAAGAGAATTACAGCTTACATGGCTCAGCTAAAGGCAACTCTTGTAAATAATGAAAGCTGCTCATCTGATTTAACATTCAGAAATGTAAAAAAAGACAGATTTCATTTTTGGTGTTTATGAAACACGCTCAAGAACTTTTAAAGAGGAAGCTCTCTAGATATTTTGCTCAGGGAGATGTCTACATGACACAGGGCAGGACTAAGAAAACAACAAATAGGGTTGACAAGAAGCAAAATGTAACAGGAATTGATTCAAACAACTGACATATGTAATTGTGACTTAACAAAACAAACAATTATAACAAATGGGGTAAGTGGGTCAATATTGCAGATTTAAAATGAATAATGAAACGCATAATAGTACTTAAAATGAAGCTGTTTATGAAACTAAACATGGGCTAGTGCTTTAAGGACTCTGAGGTCTTCTCACAGCTAAGCTATTTAGATTCTTTGCTTTGTAAACGAAAGGGTATTTAGGGGCACTTTGAGTGCATTTCTGCAGCTAACTTAGTGGTTTTTAGGCTCTCGGCTCTTGGCACTAAGCTCACATAGAAGTTTTGGGGTTAGCTTTGTCGACGTGACTGGCTTAAAGCACTTAACATACTCTAACAGGCTTTCTAGACTACTACAGCCCCCGGTTTGGGCTGCAGCGCTGGCTTTTTCTCAGCTATGGCTTTCACTCTTAGTTTAGGTTTTAGCCTTCGCTGTAAAATAAAATAAAATCTGTAGCTTCTGCTACTACTTTGTTAGGGAACATCGGCTACAACTAAAAAAACTAAAAACTGTTCATACTTTCTCAGGCATTATCTTAACAGGGTTGTCAGTCACCTTTGGTAAGCCTAACTAAGGACAGCATAAACTCAACAGCGTTTTCTTGTTTCAGTAGCTTAATGCCACTGGAACACACGCTCTTAAGAGACAGTTTGAAAATTGCTTCTTGTAGGATTTATTCTCGTGACAGGCAAAACTCTTAAAACTGAAAACGGGACACTCTGCAATTAGAGGAAACAACATAAAACATTCAATTGTAAAGACTATTCTATGGGGATTGGAGGGAAGTGGAAAGAAGATAAGGTATTGCATAAAAAGGTATAAAGGATAGAGGATTTTGGGTTAGGCGTCTTAGCCAGCGAGCTCTTTCTGGTCAGGACTAGTGGATAGGAACTGGGAACTGGGGGGGGGGTCGCAGGGAGCCAGAGAGACTGCAGACATCCTGGGCTACTCTGCGCTGTGTGGTTTGCTGCTAACGACCTACTTTTGAAATAGGAACGGGGGCAGGGACGACGAACAGGGATATGGGGTAGCAGAAAGGCAACAGCAGCTTCAAGCTTATCTGTGCTCATTCGGCAAGTTCTACTCTTTATCTTGCTCTCTGAACAATAGGAGAGAGAATCATGGAATAGAATTCACAACTTGTTTATGTTTATAACTTTAAAAGTTAACAGGGTAGCTAAAACTGTTAGACACTTCGGGATGGAGTGACTCTGCAGTTGCTACGGTAGTATCTGGTGGAAATGGTTTAGCAGGGTGTGGTTGAGAAGCTGGAACTACTGCATTTGCATATGAATCTCTCCCCCCCCTCTTCTTCTCCTCGGTTTCTGTTCTCACCTCGGGGGAACTGAGAATGGGAAGAGGATGGCTCTTTGGGGGAAGGGGGGCTAGAAGCAGGATTGGGAAAAGGGGTCAGAGAGAGACAGAGAAGGCAAGCAGGAGGACAATCCTCTGCTGGACACAAGGATGTTATGGAGGTGGCGGTGCCGGCCGCGGGAAGCAGTGGGATGGATGCGGCGCTAGACGGGGCGCACGGGTGGGGGAGGCGCAGCACGGGTGCAGAGGGCGGCCCCCCCTCTCTGCTAGCGTGCCCTGGACGGCGGCCCCGCACCCCGCGGTTTGGCTCTCGGCACGCAGCGGCAGCAGTCGCGGCTTGGCGCAGGGGGCTCCTGACGGCTCAGCGGCCCCCTCCCAGCGGCACTAGCAGCGGCTGGCAGCGGCGGGCAGCGGCACTGTCTACCGGGCTCTTCACTCTCTCTAACTTCGGTACAATAATAAATTAGTTTTTCTTAGACTTACTTTTCAAAATGGGGCACTCTCTCTAGTGCTCTAAGATCTATCTCAGTGGACTTCTGGTGGGATTTCAAAAGCACCTTTTCCCTTTCTGGGAGCACACCTTTTTCTTTGATTCTTTTTGATGTTTACTCTTTCTTTGCTCTTTTTTTTTTTAAAATTTACTTTTTGGTAATGGATCGCAACGCTAAATTCTTTCTTAGCCTTAGCTCTGGCTAAGAGCAGGAATCTTCTCCCCGACTGTTACAAATTGCAAACCGGGTCCCGAATCGTTCGGCTTACTTACCCTGTCCGGTGAGCTGAACCGGGGGTCTGTTCGTCCGATGAAAAAGTCTTCGGTTTGCATCCTGGGCTTTTACTAGCCCGTAGCAAAAGGGTTTACTGGTTCCCCAAACCCAGAGGGACGTATCCTTCCCCTTTTGCTTCCTTGTGATCGATTCCCCCAGACTCCCCGAGTCTGGGCTTTGATGAGCAAACGAGTTTTCCCCAATTCTCTTCCCCACTAGCCGAAAAAAAAACTTTTGCGGGAAACTTGGTACAAGAGCTTACAGATCTACCCTTGTATCGTGGCAAGGCCACGTCTCGCTCACCTACTCAATCACCCACTCAACCAAGCATTACTTACAGCTATTTTCTTGCTTGGAGATCTTCGTGCACGGAGAAAAAAATTTTACGAGTGAAAAGTAGCCGCGGCTCCGAAAAGACTCTTATGTCTTTTCCCGGGTTTTCTGCTGGATCCAGGCCTTCTCCCTTTTTATTGTGGCACTTTTATCTAATTTTTGGGTTCGTAATACAATAGGTGAGAAGGGGTTTCCTGCTTTGCCGGGCCGCCGAAAAACTGGCAGGGCGCCCCCCGTGCAAAGGGAGTCCTCTGCAGCCAAATTGTATCCGAGTCACGGCACCAAATCTGTTATAAATGGTCAGAGGCCAATTCAAAATAAAATAACAAAATTTATTTAACACAATTTCAACACCGAAATAAAGCCACAATAAAAAGAAACAACATTGATCGAATGCTGGGTGGACAGAGAGGCGGTACAAAAGTACCCTCCGAATTCTGCCACACTGCTATGTTTCAGCCCGTGGGTTTTATACAGTTTTTTTTACTCTAAGGCTAAGTCTATTGAAAGTCCAGGTATGCTGTGTTTCCAAAAGAGTCCTGTCTGCATGAAAAGGTTGCTTGATAGTTTTTCCGGAATTCATCTTGAGAGGGGTGATCTTGATCGTCCAGGATCTCTACCAAGATTGGTATCTGGTGTTTGAGGAGCTGTGAAGCGAGGGTCCACCCTTAAGGGCTGGGCCATCTTCTGGCTTTGTCTTGTTGTTACAGTAGTAGGTGTGTTTGGGAACTTCGGAATCCTGGAGGCATTCTCGGGTATCTTTTTATTAATAGCTTAATCCCACACGAATTTATTTATTCTACTTATTACACTGTTAAGTGTTACTCCACTGTTAAGGTTAAGATATAAGTTATGTCCTTTAAAGTTTGAGCTCTGATAAGGTTTTAGGCTGTATTCCTTTTATCCTTGCCCTCACTGTCCTTTTGTCTCACACACACACACACACACACACAAAGACACACGGACAGTTCTCAGTTCATTTCTGGTTTGATTGCATGGATTTTGTTTGGTGTTGTTGTTGCTTTGTTTCCTTGGCGTGCCTGAAGTGTTGTTATAAATAAGTCATGTTAACTCACGTTTTTCAGCAGCCTTAAGTGTAAGTGTAAAACCAAATAAGTTAGATGTATTCCTCAGTGTACCCCCCCCCCACCCCGCCCTTGCAGCAAAACTATTCACAGTTGGGTGGACAGGAGAAATGCCATTCTCAAAAATCAAAGCACTAAGGACAGCTCGAAATGGTGACAATCGAGGGTGGACCAACAGACCAGGGACCAAACCATCAGTGATAACGACTCAGCCATCAGGCCCAGATAACATCAGGATTGGCCATCAGGATGCCCACAACGACCGGACACTCCTCCAAAACCTATTTCAACATACTCCTATTTCAACTACTCAACCTATGTCAACCTATTCCAGCCAAGAGGATTTGGTCTGAACTGTATGCACATCCCAGAATTCATTCCAATGCACCCACAGAAATAAAGGAAATCCAATCTGCATTTCCAAGACTGAATTGGACAAAGGACTGGACTGCCTCAGGGCAGAAAAACTGTATAAAACAGCTTCGGGAAAGGCTCTGGTGTGAACCAGGGGGGAAACAGTGACCGGGTGAGGTCATGTTTCTGAGGTTCATCCAGTTCTGAAACCCGGGCTCAGAACTGCCTTTTGATTGTGGGTTTTGTCTCTTTTCGATCTCATTTTGTCATTTTCCAATAAACCTCTAAAACGGAATATTGGAGAACTGTCTTCTATAACAGTGTCCAGTCAGGAGTAGAGTGACACTTGCCACGGAACTTTATTGTGCTGTTGCTTAATATTGTTATAAACGACAGTTCTCCAATATTCCGTTTTAGAGGTTTATTGGAAAATGACAAAATGAGATCGAAAAGAGACAAGTCCCACAATCAAACGGCAGCTCTGAGCCCGGGTTTCGAGCTGCCGGGTGAACTAAGTCCCCAGCCTCTATCGCACTGGGTCCCCCATAGTTCACGCCAACCGTGTCTCTAAGGTTAGTTTTTATAAGGTTTTTAGGCCCCGAGGCTAGTTTTCTGTCCAGTCTGAATATGCAGATAGGATTTCTGTCCACCTGGAGTGAGAGTAGAGTAGAATTCCGGGAAATCTGGTCACATCTCTGGATATGTCCATGAATTATTCCTGAAGTCTTCACTAAACATGTCTATGAATTATTCTTAAAGCTCCTGCCAGATGAACACATCTTGGTTTGGGTTTGGTCTCATTGGGTGTCAGCATTCCAGGAGTGATGGGACTTTCTGAGAGCTGATGAGTCTTAGTGATCGTTATCTGGCACCCTTTTGGCATGGGCCACCTCTCATTGATATGGAGAATACAGGTCTATTGTTCTATGGGCAGGCCAGTTACCTACCCCCCCCCCCCCCGGTTGGTTTCTGTGCAAGGGGGGGTACCTTTTAGCATACTTTAATCAAACTATATAATTATAACAGTAAAAATCTCGAATTAAACTACATATTTATAACAATATTGAATCTGGGTTTTGCTAATCCCTTGCTGGGGATTTTTTAAGCGCTCTCAAGCCCTCGTTCGTAACAGGGTAAAGGAGCCCTGGCCCAGGCTCTGGCCCTGGGGGAACACAGGGACACTGCCAGGGGGTCCCTGTCCCCCTGTCCTGGGCCCCCACGGCTCCATGTCAGGCTCTGGGATCGATCTCATGGAACATCCTCTGGGGGAGGCTGCAGCACCAGGGGTGGGGGGGGACTTGGGGAGACAGGGGACCCTGCTGTGCATGAGCAGTGTTGGGCTTCTCTGGGGGGAACTGTGAGGGGGGGCCAGGGTAGAGTGACCTTCTCAGTGACTTCACACAGCCCCTAATGTCACACTGCCCCCATGATATCACACAGTCACCTTTGACATCACAGCCTGCTGTGATGTCTCACAGTCACCCTCTGATATCACACAGGCCCCTCTGTGATGTCACACAGACATGCTTTGATGTTATAGCCCAGTCTGTGATGCTACAGCATTCTCTGTAATGTCCCAGAAAGTTTTGTGATGTCACAACCCACTTTCTTAAGTCACATACTTCTCTGTGACATCACAGCCAGCTCTCAGATGTCACAGATGCTCCTTCTGTGATAGCAGTCTGCACTGTGACCTTCCAGCCCACTCCATGATGTCACAGCCTGCTCTGTGGTGTCATACTGTAGTAATACACCCCATACCTGAGTGTTTTCCATATAGGGAAAGGTTTGAGACTCACCCCTTGTACTTCTTATAAAGTAAAAGAACCAGAAACTTCTTTACTATCCTGATAGTAATTGGCTCAGTGCCAGGAAGAAGGCACCTGTTGGACCTTGTCACTGTTTGTCAAAGCCTGTACCTTTTTCTATTGGCAGTTTGCCAATAGAGCCATCCTCAATCGTTAGGTAAATAAGAGAGGGCACAAAGGAGGCTTTTTAGGGAGTCTTATCAAGGTGTCAGAGGCTTCTCAGACACCTGTGCTCAGCTTTTCTTTTATTTCTGTAAAGTTCTTTATTTTTCATTTATTTAACCTTTTGCTTTTACAAAACACACCTGAAGAGCAGTCTCGCTAATTATTTTAAGCCATTTCTCTGCAAGGGCTGGACCCTCAGAGGTATTGGAGAGATTATAATATCATACACCCACAGTCATACATGTCATACAGACACACTATGATGTCACAGCTCTCTCTGTGATGTCATACAGTACCCTCTATGATGCCGTAGCTGTTCAGTGACCTCAAAAAAGGTCATTGTCAAGATTGAGAAAGTATCCCCAGATTTCAGATAGAGCAGAACACTGCAGGCAGTGATGAGAGGTGGGGACAAGCAAGGGAAAGGTGTCTCTGGTGCTAGCCAAACCTGGATGGGTTTTATGAAGCCAAAGGACCAAGACCTGAGCCCCAGCCCCTGTGAAGGCAGATCCTGTCCCTCCCTCACTGCTCAGGGCTCTTCCCAAGACACTGGGATGTGGGGATGTGTAATGCCAAGGGCAGCACCTGCTGAGCAGGGACAAAGAGGCAATGAGGCCCCAGGGCTGCAAGGGTCACTTGTCTCCTCCTGGCCTCAAGGCCAGGACCAGCAACCATGGCTCAAGGGTTGCACAAGTTGGCTCTGTCAGGTCCTTTCAGCTGCTGCACATCCCTGTGCCCTCTCCAACCAAGGCTCTCCTACGTGTCCATGCCCTGTGCCTCTGTCCTTGCACGCTGTCGCCATCCCCTGGCTGCTCCCACCCGCTGGCAGCAGGAGGAACCCGGTTCGCAGAAACGGAGAGGGAAACTATGAAAATTTGGGGCTGCAGATCCAAACTGGGGCCTTGCTAGGGACCCTGCCTGAGTACTTCCAGCCCTTGGGGCTCCTCTCGGGAGATCTGGGATGGCAGAATGCAGAGAGGGCTGGGGGATCCCAGGAGTGCCGTCACTGGGAGTGACTGGGCTGTACTGGGGTAACTGGAACCTTACTAGGGCAACTGGGAGTGACTGGGAACTACTACAAGCATGCTGAGGGCAAATGGAATATACTGGCAGTGTCTGAGACCATATGGGTGGTGACTGGGATTAACTGGGATTTACAGAACCTTCACTGGGGATAACTGGAAGTGATCCCTGCATTCCCCTCCAGCCCTCCCTCGGGCACTGTTGCATCTCCCAACCTGCGCCACTAGGATCTGCCCAGAGCAGGGCGATGGCTCCAGCACTGGGGTTGGGGGCACTTCTGGGGGGCTTAGCAAGGAGTGGGACCCCCAGCACCAAGACCCTCCTGAACTTCCATTCCTGGCACCAGGACCGTGAACCGCCATTCCCAGAACTGTGATCCCCCCTGCTCCCCTTATCCTGCACAGGGACCCCCCTGAATCCCCTATTTCTGGACATCAGGACCCCCTGCTCCCCTTTTCCTGGCCATCCCATGTCTCCCAGCCTCCAGACTTCCTGTGTGACTGACCCTGGGATGCCCTGGAATTCCTTGCACCTTTCCCAGCCCCCAGCCCCACTTTTCTTCAAAACCAGAGACCCTCTGAACTCCCCATTCCTGAACAGCCTGGGTGCCCCCACCCTCTTACCCTCGTGTTTTGGGAAACCCTAGACTCCCCTTTCCTGGGCACAGGGACTCCCTGGAACTCCCTTCTACCCCTCCAAGTACCTTTCCACCCATTTCTTTGACCCTGAGACTCCCCTGAATCCCCACTCTTAAGAACTGAGATGCCTTTTTACCCCTTTCTCCTGCACTGAGACCCCCCTGCACCCCCTTATTCAGCACCAGCTCAACCTTTTCCCAGCCACCCCACCTCTCCCAGCTCCCAGAGGCATCCCTTTCCTTGACCCTGGGACCCCCATCCCTGCATTTCCCAGCCCCCAGGCCCTCCTTTCCTCCCTCTGAGGAACCCTGGCACCCCCTTTGCTGGGCACAGGATTCCCTGGACACCCCATCCCACCTCTCCCAGTCCCTGCACTCCCCTTTTCCTTTACTCTGAGCCCCTGAAGCTCCTTCCCAACACTGCCAGCTGTTCAAGTCCCTCCTTTCCTTGACCTGTTGACTCCCCTGGATCCCCAAACTCTCACTTTTCACTCTCACTTTCCCCCAAGTCTCCGTGTCCACCCCAGTTCTCCCCTCCCTGCAGTCCCTGGAAGTGGCGCTGTCATTGCCCAGCCCGGGGGTCCCCCAGTCCTTGATTGTGGGGACGTGGATGGGACCCTCTGGGAGCGCTGGGACAGCGAGCAGGGCCAGATGGAGCTGGAGACACCAAGGATGGCAGCAGGAGCTGAGCTGGGATATTGGGATAGCCAAACCCTGGATATTGGGATAGCCAGACACAGCTCAAGGAGGGGAACTGACACGTGGCTGACAGTGACCTGGAGATGGGACCGGTGCAACCAGAGCAGGAGGAACTGGGGGGAGCCAGGGGCTGGGCTGGGATCTGTAGGAATGGAGGACTCTGAAGGGCTCTCTGGGGGTGGGGGGAATCTGTGGGGCTGGAATGGGAATCCAGAGAGTTCCAAGGGACTCTGTGGGGCTGGGACACAATTCCATGTGTCCGTTTTCTCCTTGTTCCCAGGACTCCACACAGTGCAGGTTGTTTCCAGATGTGATCTCCTGTCCAACAGAGCATAGCGTCCATAGATCCCACCAGTACAGCTATGACAGGCAGGATTTCATCTCCTTCCAGCTGGGATCCAGGAGATTCATGGTGGCTGACAGCACTTCACAGATCATCAAGAGTTGCTGGGACCATGCTGAGATCTAGTTTGAGGAAGCAGTAAATTATACATCTGCCTGGAATGTCTCTGGAAGTATGTCAGATACAGGCAGGAGGCGCTGGAGAGTAAAGGTGGGGAGGGCAGAATTCCCACGGGAATGTGGGACTTAAGAATGTGGGATTTGGGAGGGCAAAATTTGGGAACATGAGAATTTCCATGGAAATTCCATGGATGGATCTTAGTCATCCCATCTCCATGGGACTTCCATGGATGGATCCTGCTGCCATCCCATTCCCATGGAAATTGCATGGGCAGATCTCACCCCCATCCCATTCCCATGGAATTCCATGGATGCACCTCACCATTATCCTGTTCCAGAATCCCAGAAAAGTGGAACATAGGATCCTACCTTTTTTAATTAATAAAAAAAAATCACTGACATTTTAAGGCCTGATCAAATGAAAGTCAAAGATTTCCCATAATTTTGCTGATGTGAAGGAGAATACCTGAACTGGAAGAAGGTTAAGGCAGGTGGATGGCATATTTATGACTTTTCCCACATGAATAATACAACATCTACTCCAAAAAACTTTCACAGTCACAGAAATTATATTTTTGCTGGAAATGGGACTAATGCTAACACTAAATCATGCCAGCTACAGCTTTGTGTTTGGGGCTACATGCCCCTGAGTTCTCTGGCAGAGAAGTTCATCAGTGTGCACCTGCAAATCAGAAAGCCAGCTTCATCTTGGGTTTCATCAAAAAAAATGTGGTCAGCAGATCAAGGGAGGTGATCTTCCTTCTCTACTCTGCTCTCATGAGATGCCACCTGAAGTTCTACGTACAGGTCTAGAGCCCCCAACATAAGAAGGACATGGACCTACCTATTAGACCAAGTCCTGAGGAGGCCACAAAGATGATCAGAGATCAGGTGGAGCATCTCTCCTGTGAAGACAATTGACTTTGCTGAACAGCACAGTGCAGGGAGGGTTCATATGCTTCTTCCCATCCCTTCTCCTAGCTGTTAACCACTGCAATCTGGAGCATGGAGGAAATATTTCAATTCAGAATTGTTTACACTCACTTCTGCATGACCCATAGACAGAGGACATTTTTTTCACTGCAAGGGTGTAAAAATCATATGCTCCATGCAAATTTGCAGCAAGTTTCAGTACCCTGTACTGAGTACAAACAGCCTGTTTAACAATAACATGTTTTCCAGTTGTGTATGCTTCTTTGTTAGATGAGATTGTTTTCATCCTTTATATATTCTCTATGTATGTATGCTACACATACGGATTCTACCTAGCACCATCAGGATCAGCTGGATAAAGGGGGATGAAATCCAGGATCAGGAAATGGAGTGGGGTGGGATCCTTCCCAACAGCGATGGCACCTTTCACACCTGGGCCAGGATCGAGGTGCTGCCAGAGGAGCAGGAGCAGCACTGGTGCATGCCAGAATGCTGGAGCCCGGGATCATTGTCTGGGGTGAGTCTGGGAATGTGGAATATGGGAACTGGGAATTTGGGAATGTGGAGCAACTGTGGGATGGGGGTTCCCCTCCCCCTCCTCAGCATCCTGTGCTTCCCAGAGCTGGAATCCAGTGGGAATCTCATCCTGGTGGTCACTGTGTCCATCATTGCTGCCATCATTGTCATTCTCCTCATTGGATTCGGTGTCTGGAAGCTCCAATCCGGTTTCCCCTCAAATCCATCCTGGAGGTGTGTAAGAGACAGCCCAAAGATCCCTCATCTGCCTCACTACCATCGCCAAGGACAGAGACTGAAATCCCAAGGACAGAGATAACCCCAACAAAGGAGTTCTGGCCTGCTGCGGTGGGATGTATGCTGTATTGTCCACAGGTGTGTTTGCTGGACCAAACACTGGTATGCATTCCCACGGCAGCCTGGTGCAGGAACAATGCTGGTCACAGTGGACTGAATGCACCTGGTGCTGAATTGCCTGTCCTGTGCCTCTCCTGTACCTGTTACCATCATATGAGATCACCCCACCTTTTGACCAACTGCCTGCTGCTTTGGAAAAACTATAAATAGTTTCCCTAAGTTAACCAAAATTCGAGATCTCCCCAACAGAAGAAGACGAATCTATTGGCGGATGACCACAAGGACTTTGTCCCATCTCTTGGTAGCTATTTTGTCCCCCTTTCCTTCTCTTTCTCTCTTTATTCTTTCTCACTCTCTCTCTCTTTCTCCTCTATCACATTACTGTGTTGTGGGCACTCAATAAAGGTGCATTGCTTTGATTAAAACCATAATCCCTTGTGTCTTTTGCACTCTGAGATCACTAAATGAACCATCACAACCCCCACCTGTATTAGCAGATTGTGACAGGGTGGCCCTGTTGTTTGTCCATACCCTTGGTTATGCGTTAGCACAGTTTGACTTTTTAGTTAAAGATAAATATAGAATATTGCCCTGTCAGGACCTTGGAGTTGTTTTGATGGGGATGGACACACAAAAGAGAGTGCTTTAGATATTGGCATGCTGTTTGACCACTGAGGAAACAACTTTGGAAGAACACATATAAAGCTGGGATTGTCCAGACCAAGCCTCTTCCCTTCGGGACAGCTGAACAGATAACAGGGCTGGTCCTGGTCTGCCATTTGGCCCCCTGGGCCTGGTGGCCTGGCCGGGGTCTGCTGCCCCCCTGCTGGGGGAGGGCTGGCCCAGAACTGCTCGTACCTCTGCTTTCCCCACTTCTCCCCATTGACTGGGAGAGACTGCAGCTTAACATCTAGCGAACTTTTAAAGCCCAGCTGGGGCTGGAACAGTCCCGGGGGTCCCCGGGAGCAGCCTGAGCACAAGTTCAGCCCATCCTGTGAGATCCGAGGGGTGGGCAGGAGGCATTGAAAAGCATTTATGATCCCTGACTGCCTGGCAGCTCTGAGCTCTGACCTTTTCAGCTTCCTCCTCCAGCCTGGCTTTGGGAAAAACCTGATACAATGAGCCACTGCAGCCAGCTGAAGGAGAGAGAGAACCTGAGCAAGATTCAACCCTTTTCATAGCAAGATGAAGCTTTCAGAACTCCAATCTTTTTCCGTACGAGAGAGGAAAGGACAGACTGATTTGAAACACAGAGCAACAGCATGATAAGAAGTCAGTGAAAGAACTGATAAGATTATTGAATGAGGGGATAGAAGAAGTGGACATTACCAGACTTCTCTAAATGTAAACCATGGAGACTGAACTAAATATTCCTTTAAACCATAGAAAGATAAACATTTTGGGGAGGTGATTGTTTAGATTTATGTGTGGATTCTTTGAGCAAGGTGTTGTGACGACAAAGGGAAAATGATTTTATGAGATGCTTGGACAGAGATTGAGATAAGTGGTCCTCCTGTCAGTGAAGAAGCGAGAAGATATTTTTGTTCCCTGAGGCAAAGGATCCTTTGCTTTTGAAGTGGTTCACCTTTAAAAACAAACCCCGCAGCTTGCAGTGTTTGAGTAGTATATGACCCATTGAGCAGCTTGGGAAACTGTTAAATGGGAGGAGTCATGGAAGCAGGGTTTTCCTACTGACCAGCTGTTTGTGCGACAGTTAAGACCCACATGAGAACCTTCCTAAGTAGTTTGTAGAATCCATGGGGCATTTGACGGACTCTTCGCCCAGGATGGTGAAAGATTATATTTAAATGGTAAAACGGACTGAAAAATCATAGTTTTGTCTCTCTGTGTTGGTTGGGGGAAAGTGAACAATTGGTGAGGAAAATGAAGGGGTTTGAAGTTTCAATTTTCAATTTTCCTTTTTTTTCTTTTCATTCTTTAGTGTGTAAAAATAAACTATGTGTGTAGCTTTCAAGTTTAGGCCTATTGTGCTTTTTATTTTCTCCTGGTCAAGTCCCAGAAAAAAAGTGAACGTGAAACCACCCAAGACTCCTGGGGGTCCCGCAATGACCCACTCAGCCCCCCCAAACTCCTTCTGCATCTCCCCTAACCCCCCATGGGGATTCCTGGGAGTTCCCTTGTGTCCCCTCCCCCAGGACTTCAGGGGTCCCCTCTGACTTGTCGGTCCCCCTCAGGTTTCTTCCACATCCCCTTTATGATAGTGTTGGGTGGTGCCCAAGTGGTGGTGACCCCATGCCTGCAGGAGATCCAGCAGTGAGGGAATTTCAGGGAAGGTCCTTTAGCAGGCCCTCAGAGTCACAGATGTTGGAGACAGGTAGCGAAAAAATACACACCAAGGGTCATGTGCTACACCCAACTTTTACTGAGTGCTCTTCTTATATAGGTTTCGAGGGTCTACGTGGTCAATCCCTTTTGACTGAACCAGTTGCAACCCAGCCAACTTGTCAATAGCTGCCCGTGTCCCCAATGGTCTAGGCTTGCTCTCAAATGGTCCACACTGGTTGAGTTACATAATTAAGGTACTTATATAATCAAATATGTTTCAGTTATAAGATTGAGATTATCTATAACTGTGAGGCCTTCAGGCCAGCTGTTAGCCACCATACCCCAGGAGTTGTGGAGAACTGCTGGGTCCCCCCAAGATCTCCCTGAACACACTGATGCTGCCCATGCACAGTGAGAAGGTTCATACCCAGCACGGGGTCCCCAGCTCTGTCACCACCATCGCCCATGTGCCCTGAAAACCTCCCTGGAATCCCCCATCCTCCCAGGACACCCCAGCCTCTCCTGGGATCCCCAAAACCCCTGGGACCCTCCAAAAACTCCCCAAGACCACAAACCCCCCATATGGACCACCCAAAACCCTCTCAGAATTTCCACAAATCTCTCAACACCACAGCAGGACCCTCTTGAGAAGGTTTATACCTGGCACGAGGCATCTCCATGACTGGCAGGTACCCCAAAACAGCCTTGGGGACCCCATAGATTCCCCCTGGGATCAACCAAATTCACCCTTTGAGACCCCTTAGAATCCCCCTCAGGAACCCCCAAAAAACCCATAGTGACCTCAAATATGACCCATGCCCACAACAACCCTTAGAAGCCCCTCATGAAAGTTTATACCCAGCACGAGGTCCCTATTTTCAACAGTGGCATCATCCACGTACCCCCAAACCCTCCCGGGACCCCCAAACCCTCCCGGGGCCCCCAACCCCCCCCCCCCCCCCCCCCCCCCCAGGGCTCCACTGCTGGAATTAACAGGAGTGGTGTTAATCCCTTTTAAGGAGAGTTATAGTGGGATTACTATAGGGGGTTCCTGAAGTGTCGATGGTAGCGGGAACTGCAAAATTACACCCTGGGAGACAAAACATCCCCTATATTGAGTCGTAGTAGGGGGCCCTCTAAAAATGTCACTTGCAGGTATCATGATCCCCCCTTAACAGGGGCTTGTGAAGTTGAAGCTGTCCTAAAACGGGGAGGATAAAACCCTTCCAAAGTGCTTGTAGTGGTGGGATCCCGTCCCAGAAACACTTAAAAAAAAAGCAAGACTCCCCTTAAAAGAGGCTGGAAGGCTTGGAAATCCTTAAAGGTCCTCAAAGAGGGACAAGATCCCCTCCTCTGCTGGGGCCTCTCCAAGCCAGGAACTCTCCCGTTCGCTGCCCTCGGGGGAGCCCCGAACAACGACGGGTCCTGGGCTGAGCCTCTCCCTCAGCCGTGGCTGCGGAGGGAATTGGAGGGGCTGGGATAGGCCTTGGGGGTCCTGGGGTTACTGGGCGCCTCCCATTGGGAACTCCTTTCCCGCTGTCCTATCTCCTCCTATCCCCTCCCTCCCACCCCTTTCCCATCGTGTCCCCGCCCAGCCCTGCTCACCCGAGAGCTCCTCGCCCGCAGCCGGAGGGACGGGGGAGGGAGAGGAGGGGCAAAGAAAGAGGAAGAGGAGGGACTCTACCACCTCCCTTGGCAGACCACTCTACTGCCCAGTCACCTTGTCTGTGAAGAACTTCGTCCTAACCAGCCTAAACCTCCCCTCTGCAGCTTAAGGCTCTGTCCTCTTGTTCTGTCAGTGGTTGTCTGGGAGAAGAGATTGACCTCTACCTTGCAGCACCCTCCTTTTTTGCAGGCTAAATAACCGCAGCTCCCTCAGCCGTTCTTCATAGGGCTTGTGTTCCAAGCCCTTCACCAGCCTTGTTGCCCTCCTCTGGACACACCCAACATCTCAACATCCTTCCTAAACTGGGGACCCAGAACTGGACACAGCACTCAAGGTGTGGCCTTACCAGTGCCATGTACAGGGGAAGAATCACTGCCCTACTCCTGCTGGACCACACTATTCCAGATCCATTGTGCCATTGGCCATTGGGCTCTGCTGGCTCATGTCTAGTCTATCATCAGTCAGTCCCCCCAGGGCCCTGTCTGCTTGGCTGCTCTCCAGCCACCCTGTCCCCAGCCTGTAATGCTGCAGGGGGTGTTATGGCCAAAGTGCAGGACCTGACACTTGGTCCTCTTAAACCCCATATTGTTGGATTTGGCCTCTGGATGCAGCCTGTACACCTGTACAGGCCTCTGCAGAGCCCTCTGGAAAATCAGATAGCTACAGAAGCTGAGTTAGGCAGCACTGCAGATCTCCTGGCCCTGGTACAGTGGAAGCCATGGGAGAGATAAATTCAAGGCAAGAACAAAGTGAAGACATCATGTCTGGTCAGTCTGACTACTCTGATGAGAGAATTCATAAAAAGGGCATTGCTGGTGCAAAAGAATGTAACAAGGACTTGATAACCGAAAAGATTGTATTGCTAAGGGAACAGGCGCAAAGGGGTTTGAGTGGAAAATTTTGTATGGAAGTTAGAGAACTATGAATACTGGTGATTAGTATAATAAACTTGCTTTCATAGCATGGACAGTGTCCTTCAATCACTGCAGAGGCTGTCCTGTGTTCCAGCAGATCGACACTTCCTCCCAGTTTGTTGTCATTTGCAAATATGTTAATGGTAGACTTGATCCCCTCATCAAGATCATCAATGAAGATATTAAACAGGACTGGGCCCAGCACTGATCCCTGAGGGACACCACCAGTGACTGGACACACACTGGATGTGGAACTAATCACCACCACTCTCTGGGCCCAGCCTCCAGCCAGTTCTTAACCCAGAGAAGAGGGAACCTGCCCAAGCCACAGGCTGCAGCTTTTCCAAGAAAACCTTTGGTGTCAAAGGCTTCGCTAAAGTTCAGGTACACAACATCCACAGCCTCTCCCTCATTCACAGGCAGGTCACCTGGTCGTAAAAGGAGATCAAGTTGGTCATACAGGACCTGCCCCTCCTAAATCCACGCTGACTGTCTCTGATTCCCTCAGCCATCCTGTAGGTGCCGTGTGATGGCACTTAAGATGATCTGTATCATAGATTTGCCAGGCATCGAGGTTGGGCTGAGAGGCCTTGAGTTCACCAGACCCTCCTTCTGGCCCTTCTTGTGAATGGGCACCTCCAGTCTTCTGGGACCTCCCCAATGAACCAGGACTGATGGTAAGTGATGGAGAGCAGCTTGGAAAGCTCACCCACCAACTCCCTCATCATCCCAAGATGGATCACATTGTGTCCCAGACTTGTGAGTATCTAAGCGGCTCAGCAGGTCACCAACTGCTTCCTGGATTACAGGGGGTCTGTTCTGCTTCCTGCCTTCATCTACCAGCTCAGGAGACCACTGGTCCTGAGGACAACCTGTCTTCATTTTGAAAACTGAGGCAAAAAAGGTGTTGAGTACCTCAGCCTTTTCCTCATCTCTGGTAACTCTATTCCCCACTGTGTCCAATAAAGAATGGAGGTTGTCCGTACCCCTCCTTTTGCTATTGAAGTGTTTATAAAAACATTTTTATTATCTTTAACAGAAGTGGCCAAGTTAATTCCTAACTGAGTTTTCACCTCTCTCATTTTCTTCCTACATGACCTAGCAACATCGTTAAACATTTCCTGAGCAACCTACCCCTCTTTCCAAAGATGATAGACCCTCTTTTTTTCTCCTAGTTCCTGCAAAATCTCCCTGCCCATCTAGGTCATCTTCCCTGTCTGACTGTCTTTCAGCACATAGAGACAGGCTGCTCTTGTGCCATCAAGATTTCATTCTTGAAGTATGTCTATCCTTCCTGGACCCTTTGTTTTTCAAGGCTGTTTCCCAAGGTACTCTCTGAATGAGTCTCTAGGCCAAAGTCTGGCCTCCAAAAGTCCACTGTGGAAATTTTGTTGATGCCCCTCCTTGTTTCACAACAAGAAACATTGGGAACTTGATTATTTCACGGTCACTGAGCCCCAGACAGCCTCCAACCATCACATCTCCAACCAACCTATCTCTGTTTGCAAACAGCAGATCTAGCAGGGCCCCATCCCTGCTCAGCCTGATCACCTGCTGTGACAAGAAGACGTCCTCCATACAGAACCTCCTGAACTGCCTCCTCTCCACTGTGTTGAGCCCCCAGCAGATATCTGGCAGGTTAAAGTCTCCTACAAGAACAAGGTCTTGTGATCTTGAAACATCCTCCAGCTGCTTAGATATTAATACATCCACCTCTTCATCCTGGTTGGGTGTTCTGTAAGACTCTCACCAGGATGTCAGCCTTGTTGGCCTTCCCTGTGATTCCTTCCCACAGCCAGTCAACCTTATTGTCAGTAACCTTAAGTTCAGTGGCATTGAGATCCTTCATAATATACAGAGACACCCTCTCTTCTCCCTCTCCTGTCTCTTCTGAAGAGCTTGTAGCACTGCATCCACTGCAGTACTCTAGTTGTGTGAGTCATCCCACCACCTCTCCATGATGGTGACTATGTCATAACTTTGCTTCTTTACAAAGGCTTCTAGCTTATCTTGTTTCTTATTACCCTGTGCATTAGTATACATGCACTTCGGCTGGGTTGCTGACCTCACCTCTGACTCTGGCTTACCACCCTTGGGCTCACCTCTGGAGAGCCTAGCTTCATCCCCTTCCCCCTTCAAAATGAGTTTAAAGCCCTCTCAATCAGCCCTGACACCTCATAGGCTGGAATCCTTTTGCCCTTGTTAGACAGATGGAACCTATATGACTCTAGCAGGCCTTGTGCTGTAAAAGTTACCCCATGACCTCTACTGGGTATTGTTTTCTTGCTTCTTATGGTCATTAGTCCATAGTTTTAGTGGTTTTAGTTGCTTTAGTTTAATTTATTTAAACTTAGCAGCACCTTAAACTGGACAGCATTTAACTTTACTCAACTTCTAACTTCAGTTAAACAATTTAGCAAATTCCTGTAGGAAATTAGGATTCCTGTAAATCCTGTAAGATTTACTCCACCACAAGAGTAATTGACTCACAGGTCTGGCTTACTTACAAATCTAAAGTATGGAAGAATTCAGGAGAGGAGCATTTCTCCCACATTTCCTAAGGCACATTCATATGGACACAGGGAGCTCATTTTGAGGAGGATCCTGCTGCTTTCTGCCAGTTTTTAGGGGTTATAAATGGCTCTAGGTGATCCCCTGCACTCATTTTCGGAGGCTAGGGAGACCCCATGGCTCCACTGATGGCTGATGGGGAGTTATAATCCCCAATTTTCAGGAATTATAAGGGGCTTGTGGAGATCCCATATTTGATGAATGGGGACTGCCCTCTTTCTCCAGAACAGCCCTTGGCCAATCAGAGAAGACCGAGGTGCTGACTTATAAGTGTTCAGGCAGACAATCCGTACACAGAACTTTCTTATAAAGATGCTTAACCAATCAGAACTCGGTTTCATTTTGACTCATCAGGTGCCAGGGTGACACGCAGAGCCCCGAGCCCCCCTAGATTTTCCAGCCAATCAGAGATTTTCTCACTGATGACTCCCCAGGTGCCGGGCAGTCTCGCAGGGCCCTGCGCTCCCCACCCGGATTTCACCTGCGTCTCCACGTCGCACCCAGCGCCCCCTGGGAGCGGAACTTGGGGAGTGGGGAGGTGGGGGGCGCTCAGGCCGGGGCCCCCGCGGTGTCCCGGCGGGGCCGAGTGCGAGCAGGACCCCGCGGGGCGCGGTCCTGACCAGTTACGGCTGATGCCTCTCGCCCGCCCTCCCTCCGCACTGAGTCCGGACTGGTGCTCCCAGTGTCGCCCTGGGCGGGGCCGCTTTGGGAACCCCCCAGGGCACAGTGCCGGCTTCTTCGGGGCTGTCGGCAGCTGCCCGACGCTGGGGATGGGGCGTGTGGGGACAGCTAGGGCTGTACTGGTGGCACTGGTGATGCTGCAAGGCCCTCGGCTGCGGGAGGGTAGGGGGCGGGGCGGCGGAGGGGGAAACTGGGAGAGAGGAGGAGGGGAGGACTTGGGACCTCAAATTTAGCAAAAGCGGCGATGGGACACGCAAAGTGAACAGGAGCGGTCTGGGACCCCAGAAGAACAATCACGGGTGAGGGGGATTGAGGACTGGGGGGATAATGGGAAAGGGAAGAAGAGGTGGCATAAGACGGGGCTGGAATCCCCTGATACTGAAACTGGCCAGAATAAACTTTCTAACACAATTTGAAGCATCAGAAAGCAGGCAGTCTTTATCTGTGCAGGGCACAGAGGAGGGTATTTCTTTATTCACTGTGTCGTGAGACTTTACAACAAGGCATTCATTCCATCATGGTAACACATATCCATTAAAACGTATTTCTTATATAATACATGACCATCACTTTCCTAGAACTATTTTGCGTGCATCCTCCTCCTGGAAGGCCTTGTATGGTCTTGGAGGGTCAGCTCAAGGGGTCTCTGGTGGTTGTATTCACTGAATGTGACCTTGCCTTGAACTTTTTCTGTGAGTATTGATTTTCTGTGAGCTGTTGATTCTTTGTTACATGACTTGCAAAAAAAAAAAAAAAAAAACCAAAAAAACAACCCACTGTAGACCTTTCTATCTGTTTCTCCACTGGTTCCACTTAGGTTTGTCATCCTGTGTAAATACTTTAACGTCCTTTTATCTTATTTGCTAGTTAGTCTTTAAGCTCTATTCCACAGCTTTGGGGGAACTGAGAATTTCTGTTCTCTATGTTATTTATCACGCCCACCCCACAGCACAGCCCAGCTGCTTTGGGGTGTCAGGACCTGACCAGCGCTGGAATGGGCCATGTGGGGGAGCTGGGTACCGTATTGGTGGCATTGGTGGTGCTGGGAGCCTGCCCATCCGTGGGGTGAGCAGGGGCGCATGGGGAATGGAGGGGAGAAGAGAGCTGGAGGCTCCCAGCTGAGCGAAAGGGGAGGTGGGATGCCCAAAATGAATAGGATGGGGCTGAGACTCCCAAAACCAAGCACGGGGGACGTGGGTGGAGAACTGGGGAGGACGATGGGAAAGGAAAGACGGGGCTGGGATCCCCAAACAGAGCGGGAGGGGGATGGACCACACAAATTGAGTTGAGAAGGGATCTGTGGATTGGGGGGAACGATGGAAAAGGAGGCGAAGAGGGAGGGAAAAGGTGAAGTTGGAATGGAAGAAGAGCAGTTCCATGGGTGTCCACCCTTATCACCCAGCACTTAAGCCCTGGAGTGAATCCCTGGGGCTCAGGGTGGGGGGTGAGGGGGCAGATCTCTGAGGGGATTCCTCCCTTCGCCTATTCCCGATGGGGTTCCCCTCACCCATCAGCCAGTGCTGCGGCGCTATGGGGCAGAGGGGATGGGAAAGAACGGGGCGGAAGAGGAGAGAGAGAAGGAGGAGGAGCAGGAAGAGGAGGAGCAAGAAAAGAAGCAGAAGGAGAAACGGGAGGGATAGTGCTGTGTCCGCGGCTCCCGCGGCCCCAAGAGCATCGCTCCCCCTACATCCCTCAGGTGACTGGGGAGGGGGAGTTTGCCCCAGATATATTGGGGGGGGGCGGGTCTCTGGCAGGGATGTTTTTGGAGGACTGTTTGGAGCTTGCAGATTCTGGAATCTAGCCCCAGATATCTTTGCAATTCCCTGAGAGGTTATATTGGGACGATGGGGGTTTGTTTTGAACTTGCAGAACTTCAGAGATGAGCCTCGAATGCTCCTTGTAGGGACGTAGTGAGGCCATGTAGCGATCGCCCAGTACTGGCCGGGCAGGACATCAGTCTGGGAATCCCCGGGAGAGCCAGGGGATTGTAACATGGGAGCCCCGGAGTGGGGAAAGTGGAGAGGGGTGATATCGGAGTTGGAGGACCCGCAGCAGTCTGGAGGGCTGGGGGAACACAGAGATGAGGGAGGGCCGGGATGCCCGACCCTGAAGGGGGTAGCAGGGAGAGAGAGGAGCCCCAAGTGCCTGGAGTGAGGGGAGCCTGAAGAGAGCGACCCTGGCACGACCTGGGAGCTGAAACAGAATCAAGGAAAAAGGAAACCCTGGATGCCCCAGCATCCCTAAGCAGAACTCCAAAGAGGGGAGATCACCAGGACCCATGAGGACTCCAGAACTCCAAAGGAGGGAGACCAGCTAGGGGGAACTCCTGGGAAGGGTTTTTTGGATTGATCCAGGAGGATGTGGAGCAGCATGGAGTGACCATTATCCCCATCTGGTTCTCTTGCGCCACTGGGAGGGAACTGGGGATAAAATGAAGCCTGGGAAGGAGGGAGGGGTGGGGGAAATGGGTTTTACCAGGATTTGTTTTAATTCTTGTTCTCTTGTTGTGATTTGACTGGACATAAATTCAAATAATTTTCTCAAGATGGGTCTGTTGTGTCTGTAGCAGCACCAGGGGAGTGCCCTCTACTTGCCCTGAGCCGAGCACAAGCCTTTCCTTGGATGTTCTCTGCCCTGTCTGGGGTAGGAAGGCACTGCCAGAGCAGCCTTGATGGCACCAGGCACCCGGCGAGGCTCAAACCATTGCATGTGGCACATGTAGCATGGGAATGTTAAACATAAAGCTTAAAGCAAACAAGAGGTTCTGGAGGGTATTCTCCACCCCTTTGCCTTTCCTGGGAGCTGTAGGGCAACATGCTAGGCACAAAAGCCCAAACTGCTGGAGCACAGTCAAGTGCTCAGGCTGTGACTATGAACACTTTGCCCTCAGTCCCAGTATTTGATGATACTTAAGCAGCCTCAGGAATTTGTTTCCAGTCTCCATGAGCTCATATTTACACATTCCCAGGGATTTGGTTGAGTCTTCATGAGCTTGGCTGTGAGGGTGAATTCTGGAAAAGCAGCTTCCCTCTGTAAAACCTGAGACTGGTTGAGTTGGCACTAGCTGGAAAGATGCCAGGGATGGGATGGAGCTGAACACCCAGATCATGGCCTCAACTTTGAGGGGAATTGAAATAACCAACTGATGAAATAAATGTAGCAAATTAAAGAGAGAGGGGAATAAAACCCCAAACTGATTACTTTTCAGCTGGTTTTATTGAAGCTTTTGCCACCATAGGGTTATTTTGAGTGTCTGGATGTGTTTTTTACGTGAGTTCTAGTTTTTGCTGCTTTGTAAGTGCTTTTCAGTGATTTTATTGTTTTTTTTCCAGCCCCTTTCCAGCTAGCTCCTGCAGCAATGCCTTTGTGATGGGTTAGGTGGGTTAGTATTTGAGGGCCATCAAAGAGCAAAGCCACCGTGATCAGACATAGGTCTGTCTCTGCACTGCTGCAGGGGAGAGACCCCCTGGTCCCAGCACACTTCTGCCCTCCCCAGCTCTGCTCCGTCTTGCCCCTTTGCAGGTATGAGGGGGGGAGAGGAAAAACCTGCATTATTCTTCTGCTTCCAAGCCCTGAGACAGTTTATTTAAACTCTTTTTCTGGAAGGGAGTTGGAGCCTTTCCCTGGAGCAGAGGCTGTGCCCAGAAGTGGGAAATGTCTCTGCGTGCGGAAAGTTGGTAGGTGCCATCACCCCTAAATCATCCATGGCACCTGTCGCCCGTGGGTGCAAGGGGCCAGAGGGGCCCCTGGGAGAGGGTTTGTGAGCTGGTGCCTCCCAGCTCTGCAGAATTTCCTGAAGCAGCTGCTTTGATACAAAACAGGTATGTGAGTGAGTGGGAGTCAAGAAATCTGGGAGAGAGGAAATGAGAGGAAAAGCTTGGAGGGAGAGAAATTTCTGTGCCTCCATGCCCTTTTCCCACCTCTTCCTCCCCCACCAGTTTTTCACCTCAAAATGCCCCAAGCTACAGTCTGGAGCAGGAGGAGTTGGGGGGTTGGGGACAGTAACAAAACAGCCCATCAATTAAACCAAAATTTAAGCATTTGGAGGGGAAATAACCATCCTTTTGGGTCTTACCTTTGCAGACATAGGCAGGTGGTTCTCATATGGAAAATATTTACCTGGGGGAAGTACCAGGTGCAGGGGCTGGTAATAATTTTATTTACCATGATGACAAAAACATCTGCTGGACATTGATGTAAGGGATTTATATAGTTGTAATAAATATAGAAACACTTTGCAGTTGCCAGCGACTTGACAGCAGCATCCACAGGTATTTCCAGTCTGTGTCAGGCAACCCGTGTTCTGTTTCTCTGATTTTTTTTTCCTTAAAAATATTCAGCAATTTGTTCCTGTGGGACCATCTTTGCTTTGCTCAGGAGAGCTGTGACTACCCAGGAGTTGGGAGGATTTTCAGCTTTTTGTGTTTTTATTTTAGGACCACAGGAACATCCTGGTAAAGCCCCAGGAGGGAGCAGGACCTGGTTGGACCCTGTGAGCTTGGGGTGTTGTCCAAGATCACCTCGTGGCAGGAGGAGCTGAGGGACACTCTTGTCCCTGGAGGGTGTCCCTGTCCCCTCTGTGGCTGCAGGGATGGCAGAAGCCCCTTGTGAAGAAGGTACAGAGGCATCATCCCCTGCCCCAGGAGCTTCATGAGCTGCCCTGTGCAGGGTGGGGAATCACGGTTGGCTCAAGTGAGGCCATCCAGCATCTTCTGGGGTTTCTGGGTGGCCTGGAGTGGGGGCTGGGGCTGAAAACCCTTCTGAGCTTGTGCAAGTCCTTGAGACAACACCTTTACAGGGCACCCATGGCCAGCAGGAGCTGGCTGAGGTTGAAGCAGAGTTGAAAAAGCCAAGCAAGTCCTGGTTTTTTGAAAGGTGAAATTGCATTTTCCTTCCTGCCGCAAATGTAAACCTGGCAAAGAAACAATGGTGCCTGACTGTCCTAGGAGGAAAATGTCCCAAATCAGGCCTTTCCCACTCCCCACTTCAGAGTGTGAGTCGGAATTCGCTTTGTTTGCACAGATGGAGACTCAGCTGTTGTGATGGAACTGCTGCAGCAGAGAGCAGAGGGAAGGACCAGTAAGGCCCAGTTTGGTTGTGGGAATGTTGTTTCAGGATATGGCTCAGTGTGTTGGGGGAAACTAAAATGGTCAAAGGAGCTGGGGGAGGGAGAGTAAGAAATGCCAAAGTGTTTGCGAGCTGAGGGTCTGGGGGATGGTGCCCATTGCATGATGGAGGAGGGCACAGAGGTGATGGAAGGAGGTTGGGCAGCCTCAAAAATCCTTGGAAGCCAATGATAGCACTGGGACGCCCCTGGACAGAGCTTGTGTACCACTGGGAGCTTCCAGTGTGTTTTGGGGCTGTGTTGGAAGTTGTTGAAGACAGCTAAAAGGGAAATGTGAGAGCTGGGAGAACACAGGGTGCTCTTCATGCCTTTGCCACGTGGTTTGTCCCAAGATTTCAGCCTCAGGTGCACCAAAGACAGAAAGGTGGCCATTGCGGTCACCGTGCTCGCTGTGATGCTGCTTCTTACAGTCGCTATCATCGTGCTGGCAGGTGAGTGGCTGAGGGTGCAGGAACCACCCAAAAGTCTCCCTGGAGAAATCCCCTTCATGAGTCACTTGGGCATGTTGTGCTTGTTTTCAGCTAAGAAACACCCACACTGCACTACTCCTGCCCTGCCCAGCTGCCTGGAGAATGGGATTGGCTTTGGGAACAAGTGCTTTTACTTCCTGGAGGAGGAAGTGGACTGGGAAGGGAGTCAGCACTCCTGCCTCTCCCGCCAAGCCCACCTGGCCACCATTGACACCAAGGACGAGCTGGTAAGAGAAATGCCCGAGGAGGTGGTGTGGAACAGCCTTTGGGGAGCAGATTTGGAAATTGCAGGAAATTGCCTGAAGAGAGTGGCATGGACAGGTACCTGTGATCCTTGCTTTCCCACCTCCAGAATTTCCTCCTGCGCAATGGGAACTTCATGGAGTACTGGGTTGGTCTCTGGAGGGAAGGTTCTGGACCTTGGAAGTGGCTCAATGGTTCCCTCTTCAATGCCCTGTACGTCCCATCTTTGGGAGAACAAAACTATGGCCTGGGCTAAGCCAGGGCGGGGGCTGGATGCAGGAGGCACAAGTAGATATAGATCTGAGGAGGTAGGAGCAATCAAACACTACTTTCCCTGGTTGTGCCAAAGCATTCAGACACAGCCTATGGATTTGTGGGATGCAGATGCTGATGGGGGCCTGGGGACATCCCTGGATGAATCCCCTGGGACTAAGAACATGAAAATTGAGGAGCGGAAGGTTTGGGTTCTGCATGGGGATTTTGCTGGGGAGGTTGGTCCTTGTTCCTGCAGCACTGTTAATCTCTCTGGAAATGGGAATCCCTCCCATCCCAGCTGTGTCCCACGAGCTCTAACTTTGCTGTTGATCCAGGTTTGACATCCAGGGCAACGGCCACTGTGCCTACACAAACTCCCACAGGATCAGCAGTGACAGGTGCTCTGAGATGAAATTCTCCATCTGCAGCCACCTGCAGAGACACCCCAGTGAAGTTCAGAAGGATCCAGAAATCCTGAATTCCACCTGAAACATCCCTCCTAGCAGACATCCACCACCAGCTGTTGTTAACCCCACACAATGTGGTACTGAGTCTCTCTCGTTTGTATTTGCTTAAATTTTAGCTGGAAAACAACTGGCAGGTTGGGATGAGTCTGTTTGCTGAAACTCTGTCAACTGAGATAAGTCCATTTGCTAAAGAGAAAACGAATGATTGTGCAAAAAAAAATCAATCAAAGCCTCCACTCTGGAGGAGACGATAAAGAGGCCAACTGGGAAGGAGTTGCATGGGAGAAGTCTATGGAGGACTGACCCCTTGGAAGGGACCCCACCCCAGAGCAAGGCAAGGACTCCTCTCCCTGTTGGGGAAGCAGCAGTATGAAGTGACCATAACCCTCCTCCCATTCTCTCTGCACCAGTGGTGGGGAGGAGGAAGTGAGTTGGAGATAAAGTGAAGCCTTGGAAGGAGGGAGGGGTGGAGGAAAGCAGTTTTATTAGGATTATTTTTGCTTGCCATTTTGCCTTTTCTGGGACACCAAGGGCAACGGCCTGTGCACAACAGCCCAAACTGCTGGAGAACCGTGGCCCTCGGCCAGGCCATGTTCCCTGTCTGTTTCATGTTCCCTGTCTCTCCCATGTCCCTCAGCTCTGTCCCTCCCTCTCCTTGCAAGACCCAGGGCGGCCCTGGGGGAGAACAGCTCTGAGCCCCAGCTGAGCCAGTTTGCCCAGATCCACCCAGAGGGCCCAAGGTCACTCCCAGCATGGGCCCTTTAGTTCCAAGTCACCCCCAATATGGTCCCATTAACTCCCACTATGATCCCAGTCACTACCAGTATGATACCACTGTGATCCCAGCATGGTCCCAGGGGTTCTCATTCACCCCTAATATGGTTCCAGTCACCTCCAGTATGATTATGGCTCCACTATGGCTCCAGTCCTTCCCAGTATGATTCCAGTATGAACTCAGTCACACTCAGTATGATGCCATTTGTTCCCAATAAGCTAGTATGCTTCCAGTCACGCCCAGATACTCCCAGTATTATTCCAGTAACTCCTTTTATGGTTGCTCTACAATCTCAGTCACTCCCAGTATATCTCAGTTACCCCCAGTGTGTTTCCACTCACTTTCAGTTGTTCTCAGCAGATTGCAGCATGATTCCAGTTGCTCTTAGTCTCTCCCAGTCACCTCCAGCATGACTGTGTCTTGAGTGTAAAAATATTGCAGTTTGAAACTTCGACCTGAAGTATTTCCAATAGAACTTATAAATCCTAGTAGATTGTGGGACAGCAGCTTTTCCTAGAGGATGTGCAGCATCACAAAGACATAATCAGTGTAACTGTGGGTGCCTGGAGCTTTGTCCTGTGCCACACTGTGATGTCATGAAACAGGGCTTGACCTGCCACCAGCCCTGTCACCCTCTGCCACCGCAGCTCCTTGGACCTTGTGTCCACAAGAGCAGACACAAAGTGTTTCTGCTGCTCCCCTCTTCGCACGAATCCATGGAGATCTGGGATTTCTCCACACTCTTCTGTCTCCATTGTTCTTTTTTCCTAAAGAACCAGCACTCCCTCCTGATGAACAACCTGAGTTCCAGCAATGGCCACCAGCTGCCTTCTTGCCTAAAAATCTTGAAACTCTTTCTAAATGCTGTTCCCTTCAGCTCTTGGACAGCTACTCTGTACACAAAGCTGGGAAAAAAAATCCACTGGCCACCTCTCATCAGGGAAGTGCTGCCAGAGTTAGAGATGTGTGGGCAATCTTTGACCATCCATAGATTTTTCATAGATCTCTACATGGGGTGTGCAGAGATGGTTTTTGTATAGAAAGGATGGAGAGTGCAGACACTTTGTGTGACACTTTCCATTTGTTCCCTTTCTATGGATAGAGAGACATCCAAGAGCCCCTGGCACAGACAGACCGTTCTGTCCTGCGTAAGGGAGTGCAGTGGGAGGGGGTGGGCAGTGAGTCCCAGACAGGAGGCGAGATCTGGCTCCAGCCCTGCAAGGCCCTGCCAAGGCTCAATGCCAGCTCCTCTGGGATGGGAAAGCCCTTCAGCCTTGTCTCTGCCCAGAGAGGCAGTGATGGCCTGGCAGCACAGGTTGTTCTCCCCACAAGGTGCAGGAGATGAGAACACAACCCTTCCAAATGCTGCCTGGAGCCACAGCTCTGGGTGCTCCTCAGGAACCTCAGCTCTGGCAGCTGCTCTGGGACCATCCTCTGCCCCAGACTGCAGGGGACAGAGCAGGAGTCCAGCTGGGCTCTGCCCTGGGGCCATCCTGCAGGGAGAGCTGCACACAGGCTGGATTTAGTTCCCACAACCAAGCCAGGGGTGCAGGGTAGCTGCTCCAGCCTGGCCAGCACTGCTATGGGGGCTGGGGCTCCCCACAGTGGGAACGGCACTGCTTGGCCACAGGAGACACATCAGCTTCCGCCTGAACCTCATTGAGGTAGAGGGGTGGGCTGGGAAGAATGGAGAGAATAAAGAGCAGTCACAGAGCTCATCCTGCTGGAGGGACATGGAAAAAAGAGTGGGAACACAGCAGTGAGGACAGCTGAGGGCTGCAGAGCAGCTCTGAATGACACTGTAACTTCTCACAGCACCCGAGACATTGCTGTTCTGCAGCCAGGGACAAGCAGAGTGGAGTAGCCCAAGCCCTTTCTTGCCTGCAAACCAAACGAACTGGTGCATGGCTTTTGGACTCCCACCTCTGCTCTCCCCATGGGGTTTTGTTTTGGTTGGGCTGTCTGCTGCCCAGCCCAGCAAGTGCCAGTGACACAAGTGCTGGTGACACAGATCTCTTCTGAGTCCTGGGCAACAGCCAGTAACCTACTTCATTGTTCCAAGCTTCTTTTTATAGCCAGTTTGAATTTCCCGGGCTTGGGAAGTCTATTGATTTGGAATCTCTGCAGTGTCCAGATATCTGGCCAGTGATGTGTCTGCATCCAGGGTTTAGGTGAGGAATCTGAAGTCTTTGCTCCCCTAGGGACTTCTAGAACAAGCCAGGTCAGCTGAATTAGGTCTGTTATGATCAGACTCACAAACTCACAAGCTGTACCTTGCTACGTCTCCTCCCTTTGGTTTTATTAATTACGCAAATTGTTTTCTATTATCTCATTTGCAAGAGCCCTTTTTGCAAGTAGGACAATAGAAGACAGCATGGATTTAATTTGAAGGAGGTTTTGCCAAACTTAATTCTCCTCAGCCAGTGATGTGTCTTATGTACCACTGGAGTTGCAGCACTCACTTCCTGAAGCTGTCAGGCAAGATCACAGTCTTCTAGGCCAGCATGTTACAGGTTAACTGCTTATGGTTACAAACTACAACTTAACACTAAAACAAGAAAACATTCAACTTCTAGAATTGTGAGAAAAAAAAAACATTATGAGAAAAACAGTTTGTAAACAGAAAAACCACTTTGTAAA
Source organism: Acrocephalus scirpaceus scirpaceus (assembly GCA_910950805.1). NCBI lineage: Eukaryota > Metazoa > Chordata > Aves > Passeriformes > Sylviidae > Acrocephalus > Acrocephalus scirpaceus. The sequence continues at coordinate 1,138,597 of CAJVGK010000042.1, read as the reverse complement.
CAGAACAACAGTTTGTAAACCAATAGACTCTTTAAATGAAATGTCACTTAAGGAGTCTCAGATTTCCATGAGGTAGGTGAACAAGCGATTTTCATCACTATTCCACACACAACTCCACAAAGTCTGTTGAAGGGCTGAGTAGTGAGCCATTTTAAGGCTAATATGGAATACCTCTAATACTGTGACCCCTGTCAAAAATCCATTCCCACCCAGACTCCTCATGCAGACAGGACATCCCTCCCCCACAGGTTAAGAGGTGCAGCAGTGATGTGCAGTTGAATTGTAGATGTTTGTCCGAAAGGATTTTTTACCAAAACAGGCTTGCTGCTCAGATAGCTTTGTGTGGTTCCTTCAATGCCAGCAACAGTAGATCCAGCAGGCTCGGTGGGCCACGATGTATAGGCAGAGATGATGGCGACATATGCTCCTGTACCAATTAAGCCATTGGCACTTATCTGTGAAGGCTTAGCTTGAGACATCATAACAGTACAAACCATATTAGGTCTTTGCTCACCTACATCTTGAGTCCAGCACACCTGGGGCTGTCCTGTTGATCCAAAGCCTTGGTCTCCTCGCTGCCTGGAATCTGTAATGAGTTTATGGTTATTGGGATTGAGATGGATACATCCATGCCAGCTGATCCACTTGTCCTGGCTGTGAGTTGGTGGCACAGGCTTGTATCAGAGGGTGGGAAAATACTTCTGTCATCATGTGTTTTCCTCTCTCATTGGGTTTCCCGTTTCACTGGTTCTGGAGAGATTGTCCATTAACATGAAATTTAGATCTGCATACCTTGGTCATATGTCCAAATCTCCCACACTGGTTGCAGTTTGTATTCACACTCCTCTGCTCTTGAAGTGGTGGTGGTAGAGGCTGGTGTGGACAGTTTGCCTTTACGTGGCCTTGTTGCCCACATTTGAAGTATTGGGGTGTTTGTTTAACAGCAGCTGTAATAGTATTAGCTAAAATAGCCATGTTGTGTGATCCAATCCCAACCTTAGCACATGCATTTGTCATATCCTCTATGGAGGGATTCTCTTTAGGTAATGCATCTATAATTTTTTTGCAGTCCTCATTTGCATTATCTTGTGCTAACTGTAGTATTAATTGGCTCCTTTCTTCACTGTTTGCTATCTGTTTTTCCATAGCATCTTGCAAATGTTCTATGAGTTGTATATATAATTCAATGGGGTTTTGTTTTATACTTGAGTAACTTTTGGTAGGCACAGACATATTTATAACTTTTGTTAGAGCTCGTATTGCTAAATATTTTGCTTGGGCTAGGACTGGGGGAGTCAGACGTGCTTGAGTTACTGGGTCTTCTATAGGGGATAGTCCTGTAAATTGGGAAATCCCTACCCAAAAGCATGGGTCTTGTTGCAGGGCCTTTGAATTTTCCAGTCCCTGGCACTCTGCATAGGATTTCCGTGTTGATTCAAACATCATATATTGCACTGTAGTGCATAGTAATGTCACTAACTGCTTCATGTCATATGGAGTCAGTTCAGTAGCAGTTATAAATCGAAGCATATTTGCAACAGCGGGTCACCCCAGTCCATGTTTAGCAGCCAGTTGGCATAGCTCTGAAAGGTTCTGCCAGCTAAAGGGTACATACTTGTCAGGTGTATTACCATTACCTCATATGACTGGGTATGCTGTAATCTCTCCCCCCAGCTGCTGCCAGCTTTCTGATGATGGTAGATACCTGCGTAGATACCAGTTCAGCCCCCTCTATGTCCTCGCTTCTAATCGCTTGCTGCTTTACCTCTATCCAGAAGACAACTGGGTCACGTGTTGGGATGGCTTCCAACCAAAACATCACTGGGGCTGGAACTGAAGGAGGCAGGGTTGGAGGGGCTTGTTCTCTGAAGCTGGTGTCAGGGTGGAGATTTGGGTTCTCTCTGTGGGTGTCTCATGGCTGTAGATGTGATGGTGCTGTGGTAGGAGCAGGAGCAGAGCTGGGTGCAGGAAGGGTGGTGTTGGCTTGGTGCAGCTCAAGGGTGAGCTAGTTTGGCATGGCTGCCTCACAGAGCAAGTACTGGGCTTGTTGGCATTGCATAACACCTCTGTGAGGCAGGAACAGAGTTTCTTCATGGTGCTGGGACAGGGCTTCTTGGGGATGAAACACAATACTCCCACAGGGAAGGCATGGGGTATTCCAGCTTTGCCCAGCATACAGGCACAGGCATATGTTCGCCTCTTGCTGTGGCACCAGTCAGTACTGGGATCCTGCCACCTCCTCCCACCCTGGAGCCCCGCCACATGGGTAGATTGTGTAATCTGTCTCCTGCCATGGTTTCTGTGCCCAGAGTAGTCCAGTCACATGGTGGGATTGTGTAATCTGGGTCATTGTGTCCCGGCACAGTTTGACCACCTGCTGGTGCCCCGCCACATGGAAGGGGGGTGAGAAACGGGTCTCAAGGGAAGGGATTCCATGGGGACGGGCATTCAGGGTGGCATGGCCCCATGGGGAAGCGATTTCATCCGGCCACCCCATCTGTGAAGATGGCAGGGTTCGCAACCCCCCCACTATCTCTTCAGGTGTCCATTTTTCTGCATTTTCATGAGTTTTTAACAGTCTCATCAAGTCTAAAATAAGTTTCCAGGGCTTGATAATTTTAATTGCTTTTTGATCACCCCTAGAGGTGGCTTTAATTATAAATTGTCCAGTTCACACCCAAGTATTCAAATCAAGGGCAGCCTCTTTAGCTGTATCAAATCCATTGTCCTTAGCCCAGGTTAGTAAATTTTCCAATGCTTCCGGATTATAATAAATTTCTCATTCTTCTAAAAGAGCAAACCATACCTTGAGGGTTTGATGTCCCTGTATAGAGATCCATCCTCCCATGGCTCCAACAGTTTTTTTCTGTGTTCAGGGTAAGTGCAGAAGAATTCTGAGTTTGAGCGGTTTTCCACTGCAAAACAACTCTGCTGCAGGTTTTTTTTTTGGTAGCTTTTGCTTTTTCCAGCTCCCAAGCTTTTTCATCTCCTCTGCTAGTACTTAGAGATGTCTGTTGACCTCACGCAGGACACCACACGTAACACGAGGTCTGTGGGTTGAAGAGAAACATACGACACAGACCTCTTCTGAGACCTGGGCAACAGCCAGTAACCCACTTCATTGTTCCAAGCTTCTTTTTTATAGCCAGTTTGAATTTCTTGGGAAGCCTGGCTGGGAATCTCTGCACCGCCCAGATCTCTGGCCAGTGGTGTGTCCAGGGCTTAGGTGGGGAACCTGAGGTCTTTGTTCTGCCTAGGGACTTCTAGAACAAGCCAGGTCAGCCGAATTAGGTCTGTTATGATCAGACTCATCATATCCAGCTATAAACCAGCTGTATAATGCTACATGGAACCACTGTGAGCATAGACCCTGATTCACGTCACACTCTTTTTCATGGGGGCCACTGAATAGCCATTCAAAACACAAATACTGAACATATGTAAGCTCACATGGAGGAGAGATGACCCTGTCTGGATCTCTCAATGACCCCTATGTCAGGATAAGCTTCAAAACCTACAGTAACTCAGATGAACAGCTATGTCTTGGGCACATACAGCCATCCCCCAGCCCTTGGAGTACCCACTCCTGTATTCTTCATACCCAAGAAAAGTGGTAAATGGAGACTGTCACAAGACTTGAGGGCGGTAAACACAGTCATTGAAGCAATGTGTCCTTTACAACCTGGAGTTCTCTCTCCAGCAATGATTCCTCTTGATTGGCCCCTCATAGTCACAGATTTAAAAGACTGTTTTTTTATCATTCCCTTGCACCCTGATGATGCACCTGACTTTGCCTTTTCAGTACCCACCCTAAACCATGCAGAGCCAATAAAAAGGTATCACAGGACAGTTTTGCCACAAGGCATGTGCAACAGGCCAACTATGTGCCAGAGAGTGGTAGACCTTTTTCTGCAACCTCTGTGCTGCCAATTTTGTGAGGCAACCATAGACCACTACATGGACAATATTTTACTTGCAACTAAAGATCATTCTGTTTTGTGTTCCATATAGGTGGCTGTTATTCAGGCAGTTCAAGCAGCTGGATTAGTCATTGCACCCAAGAAAGTGCAGCAGCAGGCCCCGTGGCATTACCTAGAGTGGAAAATTACTCAGCAGACTAACTGGCCTCAGCCTGTAAAGCTTTGTGTTAAAGAAAACTCGACCTTAAATGATTTGCAGAAATTGTTGGGTTCCTTGAACTGGTTACATCTCATTCTAGGTTTATCTACGGAGTTTTTGCACCCCCTGTTTGATTTATGCAAAAGTAGCCCTGATCTCAACTCTTCACGACAGCTAACTCCAGAGGCTAAGAAGGCCCTTGAACATTGTGCTCAGGTACTGTAAAAGCGTCAGGGCTGGAGATGGGACCCAGATGAACCCATTTCCCTTTTGCAGTCTGGTTTCAGTGGTTTGCTGATGACAGTGATCCATTGCATGTATTAAAGTGGCTATTTTTAGCTCATAAGATGACAAAGACTGTATGAACTGTCAGTGACATGTTTGTACAGCTAATCATGAAAGGCTGCGAGCAGCTGCAGACACTCAGTGGCCAGGATCCATATGTAATCTGTGTGCCTGCAAACAAAGAAACTGTGCCATGGTTGTTGTCAGAGGACACTAACTTTCAGATTGCACTTGCAGACTTTTCAAGACAATTGTCTATTCACTACCCTTCACATCACCTGTGGATGGACATGGGTAGCCTCCCCTTATATGCGAAACACCGCTGCAGTTTGACCCCCGGTGATGGAATGACTGTTTTTATGGATGCATCCAGCAGAACCAGCAAAGCTGCAGTAGTATGGTGTAAGGGTGACTCTGCCCAATGCCATAAAAGGGTTCTGACACTGCAAGATGCTTCAGTGAAAATCTTGGAGTTAGCTGCTATCTGCTATGCTTTTCAGTTGTTTTCACATTTTCCGTATTGTAACTGATTCTGCATATGCTGCTGATGTAGTTTTTCATCTGGAATCTTTATCTTTGTGATATGTTGATAACCCACTTTTATTTACAGAGTAGCAAACATTATGGCTTTTGATTAACAACCGACAGCACAGCTTTTATGTGCTACATGTTTGTTCTCATACAGGTTTACCCGGACCTATTGCGGAAGGTAATTATTGTGCAGATCTCACTGTCATGCCAAATGTTGTACCTAATAAGCTCAGGCTAAGCTGTTGCATGATTTTTTCACCAAAATGTACACTCTATGGAAGCAATTTCAATTAACCTCCTTGCAAGCTTGTGACATTCTGTTTTCATGTCCCTCTTGCCATGGAGTTGCTCCTGCTCCTTTGGCAGTGGGTGTCAATCCTCGAGGCCTGACTGCCAATTCTATCTGGCAAGCTGATGTTATTCATGTTTCAGAATTTGGTAATTTAAAAAATGTTCATGTTACTGTTGAGACTTTCTCCCATTTTTTAATGGCAACCATCCACACAGGAGAAAAGGCTCACGATGTCACTCAGCAACCTTCCGGATGCTGATGTGACTCACAACCTTCCGGATGCTATTAAAATGGACAATCGCCCTGCTTATGCTTCTGAACAGACCCCCCCAGTTCTTACAACAATGGAGTGTCTCCCACAACACAGGTATCCCTCACTCCCCCACTGGTCAGGCTATCATTGAATGTGCCCAGAGAACATTAAAAACTATGCTTGAAAAACAAAAGAAGGGGGAGTTGGAGTGCCCACATGACAGGTTAGCAAAAGCCCTCTATGTTCTTAGTTTTCTGAATTGAGTTGAAGCTGGCCAAACTGCAAGTGAAAGGCAATATTCTTTAGATACAAAGGCTTGTCCTAGGCCTCCAGTGATGGTAAAGGACCCAGTAACAAGCAGTGGGCAGGACTTGTAGACTTGTTAAGATGGGACAGGGGTTATGCTTGTGTCTCCAGAGGTCATCACATGAAATGGGTTCCTTCACAGTGTGTGCAACCATTTGTTGCATCATCCTGACTGGCGAAGGCACTGCGAGTGTCTTACCCCCTACACTGGATGGCACAAATGTATGGATCACCCTTGCAAATGCTATGCACACTGATACTATGTGCATCTCTATGACAACCCCTAGTGATATGTCTTGGTTTTGAAAGAAGACAGTTATCTGCTAAAGAGGGGCAGGGCCTCTCTTGGAATGGATAATTCAAATCCCCTCCCCTCAAATTATTATAATTTAGAAAAATTAAAACAGCTTTCAGGCAGAGAGATAGGGATAGGAATAACAGTTCTTTACTAATATGTATAACAAGGCAAAACAAACAACAACAACTACAGCATCAATAGCGAACAGAACCAGGGACCTTGACAGGGCTTGGTTTCACAAAACCCGGGGCAGTCTGATCTCTTGGGACTCCGAAAAAGCACCAAGCTGGAACAGTGAGGGATCTCGGGCTGGATCGGATAAAATCCAGAGCTCCGTTGGTGGTCACTGGAAGGGCAGGGATGCCCCGGCAGGACGAGGCAGAGCAGGGCCACAGCGTAGCAGAAAAAGAAACCTTCAAAGCAGTGCCGAGAAAGCAGTGGCGGTGGGGGCAGGACAGCAGGAGGAGAGCTCAGGATTCCTGGGAACAGCCAAGCAGATGATGGTAGCTTTCCTCTGGATCAGACCTGTGAAAACGCCTCCTGCAGCGAGCAGCAGCCTCTGTCCTCTCCCTGATGCTGAGCGCAAAAGAGCAAAGCTGCCACCAGCCCCGTCTTTTTTCCTGCCCCCCCCCCCCTTCCGAGAGAAACTCCTGGAGACAAAAAGAAAGAGTGTAGCCAAGTGCCATGGTCCATCCTTTTGTTTCACCTGAGTGCCAATAAGTACTCAGTAGTTAGTTGCCTCACAACCCTTGGGAAAAAATCTATAGGTAAAAAAAAAAACAAGAAACAAGCCTGACCCCCAACATGATAACTTTTGTACATGCTTGGTAGAGGTCCCCATTGGCAAGAAGCATTTTGGTATGCTGTATAATGAGAGAATGCAGCAAAACTGCATGGCCCCAAGTATATTGCAACCCAGGTGGTGGTGCCAGGACATCTGGCAAAAGACGGCAGGATGGGATTAGTGTCCTAGGTTAAAATGTAAGATGTGCCCAAAGTATGTATTCTATCACCATCTTCATGAGCTGTTGAAACCAGGTGGGGCAGTGTTTTCCTTATCTTCTGTTAATGGGCCCATCAATGTCTTGCTGCATTCAGAGCTATCTCTGTTTAACGGGGCATCAAGGACCCACTGCATGACTCATTGAATGATATCATCCCATTGTAAGATGCTCCGCCCAGGGGTAGGAGCCAAGCATTCTCACATGGATGTAATCTGGCATTTGGGACAATACAGGCAGCCTTTACCCTCTGGATTCCAAGAGGACAAGAGTTACCAGACCTTTGTACGGGATCACTGCTTGAACAAGACCACTTCATCTGCTATCACTGCTACCACCACCCTAACAGGGTGTCAGGTTGTATTCTGACTCAGTGGGAGTTTTTTGTACTATTGCATTTATTTTATTTTATTTTATTTTATTTTACTTTATTCTACTTTATTTTACTTCTTTCTTTTCCTCTTATTAAACCGTATTTCTGACTTGGAGTCTCTCACTGGTTTTGCTTTCAAACCAGCATGAGACATGATACAAGGATCTGAGAAGGATACATGCCTTTCCAGCTCAAACTTTACGGGACTTAACTTATATCCTAACTTATACCTTCAGCTTCACAAGTTAGCAAAAGAACAGCACTTAACAGTATTTAACCTGACTTATAACCTATGACTTAGCAATTTAACAGAGGAATAACACTTAACAGTATTTAACTTACCTTGTAACTTGTATTATATGTAACAACTTAGCAAAAGAACACCACCTAGCAGCATTTAACTTGGCTTATACCTTACTTATAGGCCTGACTGACTCAGATATCCAAGGCACTCAAAACCCCTCAGAGAGCAGCATTCTGCCACATTTGCCAGCACAGGCACTTGTGTCTGCACACAGACAGAAAGAGTCACTGCAAGGGGCCTGTGAGAAATTCCCCTGCAGGGCAGCGAAATGCTCGCTGAAGATGCTTTGGCATCTCCCCAGCGGGCCAAAGGTTGAGCCTCGAGGAGTGGGGGGCTCAGCCCAGGCTGTTCGGGGATCCCCTGAGTGCAGCAAATGGGAGAGTTCCCAGCTGGCAGAGGCCCCACTCAGGAGGAGGGTGTTGGCCCAGGAGAGCTCCAAGGGATCTTTTTGGAGTGCTGATTTTGGGGCCCCAATAGAGGGGCTTTAGTCACATCCTGGCTGCACTTGGGATCAACAGTTTTCTTTGGAAGACTGAGAACAGGGATGTTGTGCCATTGAGGCACAAAAACAGTTCCCAGCGCTGCTCCTAAAGAAAACATCTGAATAATAAAATCAATATGACTTCAGCAGAAGCTGTTTATTGTTTACACAAAACTCCAGTTATAGATTCTAGCTCTACTGTCAATATGTACAGGTGTCTTAATTGGCTAAGCCACCCATTCATAAGGCAGGCACACATCCTTCAGGGCCCTTAACTGGTCAAGCATCCATCATCATCCTGTTCTGATTACGATGGCTGGGTGGAGATGAAGTCATTTTTTTTCTCACTGAATCTCATTTTCTCAGTGGCAATTGATGTCTGATCACATGAACAGATGACTACTTTTAACCTGTTAATGATAAAAACACGTGCACCTCTTCTCTTTAAATTAATGAATCAATTGGAAAAAACATCTTGAAAAAATTTGCTACATTAATAAAGTGGATTTTCCCTTAAAAGCCTCAAAACTAATTTGGGAAACTTCCTACAACTAGGTTACAGAGTGTTTTTTCACTTTCTTGTTTTCTAACTGCATATAGATTACAGCCAAAAACTTGGTAGATCTGAACACAAAGCATCTGGCAGATGTGATCTGAGCTCGAGATTGAAATTTTGATTTGGTAATTTTTTTCTTTTACTTTTCCCAAATTTCTAATATAACTATTGCATTATTCCAACTCTTTTTCCAATTTTCAAATATAAATATTACATTATTCAAAATTATCTCTTGTCTAAAATTCTAATGTACATCTTACATTATTCAACCTTCTCAAGGTACTAAATTCCCCCTTGGTTTTGGTTTTGGTTTTGATTTTGTTTTAAAAAACAGCATGCATGACTCTTGCTAAGAACATAAAGGAAATAACAAAACTATACATGTAGTGAAACAAGAAACTGTCAGCAATCAGAAATAAGTCAGGTACAACCATCAGGAATATTTCAGATAATACACATAATCATTAACACATGTGAAATTAAGTAATTAGCAATCTCTGAAATACTGTACCATCATCCCAGAATCTGCAGACAGCTGATAGACCACAAATCAGTGAAGATTTGGACAATCATTCTCCAAATAATGATTCTTCAAGCTCTTGTCAAAGATAGGTCCAGCTGTCACATTCATGGGGTCAGATTGCCAAGTCAAGGCAACTTGAATATTGTTTTAAGGCAGAAAACACCTGGGTCTGTTGGCAAATTTCCCGTCCACATAGAGCTAAGGCCTGGCCACTGCCTGAGCTCTAACTGGAAGAGAATTCCGTAGACATATTTCAAAACAAGGCTTCTAAGAATCATAAGGTAAAAGACTAATTGGACCATCTAATAACTGGTTTCCTCTGGAATTCCCTCAGGATAGGGATGCTTTAAACACCGTAAACCATCAGACTGCTTCTGTGACAAGAACTAAAGGCCACAATATCATCAATTCAGAGGAGGCTTTCGATGAAGCGCAGATATCGTTTCTTGGAACTTTGAAAAATACTTAAAAATTATGAGAGAGCACCGGGTCAAACCACTGAGCTAGTGCAGAAACTAGCATGAACAGCTAGAGAAAAATTTAATACATATTTAACACAAGGTCCTTAACAATAGCAGTTATGAAATACTTAAAGCAGTAAAAAAAAAAAAAATCTTGAAACAACACGTGTTTTCAAAGAAGCCGGCTATAACACAATAATATCAACTTATGAATAATGCCTATTATCATATCAGTAAGTTCACACTATACAATTAATATTCAGACTGAGATAGAAACAGTCAAGCTACAGACTCTTGTCTAACAATGTGAAAAAGTACGGGTTTATTCTTCTTTATAATTCAGCCATCTTGACCCTAACTATTCACTGACCATTGACTGCAGTAAAGTCCCACCGTACGGTTCCTTTTGCAGACTCTGACTACTGGTTATTTCTTACTAGTATATGACTATTCTAGCAGGAATATGACAGTAGAATACAACAAGTATGTGCTGCCTCTGACCATAGGCCTTCACCTAGCTCAGCTATGACTGCAACAGACACCCACTGCAGGGTCCAACTACAGACCCAGACTGACCTCACAGCAGATTCCTCACAGCAGTAAGAGTCTCTCCCATTTGATCAGTCTTCCCAAACTGTTTTTGCAATACCTTCAATTCCTTCTTCCCCAGGATCTTCTCCTGACTAGCTATCCCATTCTGTTATCACACTCAAAACACAGCTATGACTTATCAGGGCTAAGGTCTGTAACTTTTTCTTCTCAAAATATATCAGTTGTAGCTATTTGAAAAAATTGAAATTATATATGCCAAACATTTATGTATTTATAACTGTAAAATGAAACAAAAAGGGAAGTAAAAATATGAGCTCTTTCACCAAATAAGCTGGAATCTGAAAAACAGGATGGAAGCAAAATGAGACTGCACTGACAAACCCAATCTGAAGCTGAGAAGAAACAGCATCCCACAGCAAGGATGGACAACAACACTATGAAGATAAAAAGCTAGAGAGTTTATCTACCATTTAGAAGAAAGTCCTCAAGAGCTTCCACCCTCTGCTCAAGTTCAAAAACTATCAACAGGTCCAGAGAAGCCCTAGGAAACACATAAAAGTCCAAACAGCTCTGCCTCCTGCGCAGCCTGCATGGCCACAACCCATGGGTATCAGGAAGCATGAAAAAGAAAACACTAAACAACCCACCAGGAAAAGCTATAACAACTCAGACTGAATAACACTCAAACCTAGTATAAACTAATTTCAACAACAATAAACCTTAACAAGATGAACTCAATAGAACTCTGCCCTAAAAGGACTCCAAATTAGTAAAATGTAGCTCAATTATTTTAGAAGACAGAAGGTATCTTTAAGAAAACTCAAAGTCAACTATTACACTGAATACAACTGTGATCTATATAAAACTGGGATAAGGCACCGTTCAAACTGAAGCCCAGCAGACATGAAATCCACCAAACCAACCTAGTAAAACTTAGTCTTGCTCAACTTAACCAGAAGCATTATACCCTTGGACCTTATGTACACAACCATAAATTAGTACCTCCAAAAGTTATAGATATGACAAGATGTAGATTATTCTCTTGTTATAAACACAAAAATAAAATGAAAAAGTGAAAAATCCGTAAGTAGAATAACAGCATAATGGTATACTGGAGGGATAAAAGTCTCAACAAGCATATTACACTTATAAGTAAATCAGTTATGAGAAAAACCCATGCCAACTGCAAATTTGACCAAAACAAGAATTTAGTAAAACTTCTTAAAGTGCAGGGTTACTGAAAAACAAATATAATAACGTGTAATGTGGCAGACTGCTGAACAGCTGAGTAGCTTCTCACAATTGTATTTCATGTTATTTCATCTGGCAAATCTGTTAACAGTCTTGTTTAAGGAATCAGACTATGTTAAATTCTTTGACAGGTAATAGGGCACTGCATTTACTTCTTTCTCATCTATCCAGAAATTTAGAATTCATTCAAAAACCAACTTAACCTAAAAAAACCCCCAAAACCCTATATCAATGTGTTTCCAAGGCATAAAACAATATACATCCTCTTTCATCTACAAACAGGTGTTCATTAGTAGTTCATCACAGCTGCTTCAGTTGGAGTTGCCTTTTTCCTAAAAAAAAAAAAAACTATACTTTTAAATTGAGAGAAGCATCTTTTAACAAAACTTAAGAATAATTCTGAATTAAACAAGTCTTAAACTTGATAAAAAGTAATCTGAGGAGAACTTAGCATCTGGATACTAAAGCAATAACATATAACTTAACAATACTCTAACCTAAACATAGCGGAGCTTAATTATGCTTAGCTCTATCAACCCTTAATTTATATTAAAATACAAATACAACCTTAAGGATAATGCCTAGTAACTGGAGCTTTACTAAAAAAAAAAAACCAAAACAACAACCCAAAGTTTGGTAACTATTCAACTTTGCAGCATTTTGCAAATGCCTGTACAATATATTCAAGCTTCTTCTATTTCCTCCTGCATTTCTTAGTAAGTTTTCAGGATATTGGATTGCTATTACTTTCTTCTTTGAGATTTCTAACAAGGTTTTTCCTTTTCCCTGCAAAGCTGTCTGTTCTTGGATCTTTTCTACCTGGATCTGCTTAAACAGGAGTATTTGTCTTGCAAGTTAGAGTGGTAAATGCATCCATGACTTCAATTAGAAATTTACTTCTATTTTTACTGTCCCTTGGAATAGCAGGTCTCTTCTCCGTACTGTGATGGGGTCTGTTATGAATGAAGTTCTATATGTCTAATTCAATAAACAACAAAGTTGAATTTAGCAGCAATTTTAATTGAGATGAAATACAATAAAAAGTTTGGCAATGATTAATTTGAGTATAATTAAGATTTGGATAAAGTATAAGCAAAACCAACCAGGGTGCAAAACTGACCGGGGTACGGGGAACACTTCTCACCCTACCTCACATACGAAACAGAGCAATTTAAACTAAACTTATATACTATAGGCTCATACATATTCATCAACGTTTCCCATAAATTTCCTATTTCCAACTCTACAAATCTATGTCACTATACTTCATGGCATGCTTCACGTGTTGCTAGGGGGTCTTCTGTCTTCTTTTGGTGGTCTTTTGGATGAAGGCTCACCATCTTCCTCATTGTCCTCTGGATAACCTTACAGGCTGCACATGCATACTAAGTGTTGCATTATATAATTAAGCATTATGTTCCAAAAATAAGCTTTATTAAAAGCACAACTTAGATTCCATACCTGGAATCATCCCAAATTTGCTCATCCCAAGGCCGAACAGCACTTTTAGATCTTACTTATCTCAATACTACATCCTGTATCCCATTTTTCCATATAACATCTGCAATGGGGCCCATCTGATTTATGACCCTAATTTCCTTTATTACTTTATAAAAATTATTTTCTAAAATATTGATATAGTTACAGTTTAGTTAGCACAAATAATTGCCATTTATTACAGATCTAACTATATATTCACTTTGCAAATACAATGCATGTTATAAATGCATAGTATATAGTTGGCTTTTCGCAAATATTAAAATGAATATTGTATGTAGAATGTAGGAAGATTGTGCTGTATTCTCTTTGTTAATAGAATTTAGAAATGTGATAGTATCTCATTGTGAGAACATTGGGGTCTATTGTTTAAAGATTGCTTCTGTTATCAGTATCTTGTCTGAATGAACCTGACCAGAACTCCAGGAGAAGAATTTATGGACCTGTGTTATCAGATGGAATAGAGACGAGTCTGCTGGATGAAGTGGGGAGGGAGAGTAAGGACTAAAACAAAGAGATTCTCACTCCAACGGAATGTTTGAATCATGCATGTGAAATTTTAATATGCATCAGGCAGATGTTTTTAAAGGGAAAACTTTTGTTAAAAGGTGTGCTGCTGGCTGGGTCTGTGCCAGGCACCCTCGGCCGAGAAAATGTATTTTGCTTTTATCTCTCCTAATTGTCTATTTTCTTATATTTTTTATTAAACTTCTAAATTTTTCCAAAAAGGTGAACCTCGTTTTTCACAATTTGGGGGCTCGTCCGGGATATATACCTCATCCCTAAAACCCCAGAGATCCAAAGGTGAGGGGGTCGCCCCGCCAATTTTTTTGGTGGCCCAAGCCTTGCTTCTTGTGGGAATTGGGGGTTTGCAGGTAAAAATACCCGAAGAGACAAGAAAGGAGAAAGTAAAAGCAAAAAGGGGAAGAAAACAGCTCCAAAACCGTGGTGTGGTTTTTTTTGCTCCGTAAAAACATCGTGCACAAAGAACCTAAGAAAGAAAAAGGATTGTAAGTACTTCTTAGGGGAGCGGGTTAAGGGGGTTGTGAGGTGTGTGAATGAGATACTGGCTGGGTACCCCCAGACTGGTAAAGCAAGTGCGGAGCCCCAGTACTGCGTTTCCGTTCTTTCGCGAGAAAAATGGCCAGGAACCCGGCAAAGTGAAAGGTTGAACGAGTGAAAGAAACCCCCGGGGTGTTTGGGATGGAGTCCCAGGGAAAAGAGATTGGATCTCTCTTTTTTTTTTTTTTAGAAGGAGCTGAGTGTTTCCCAGTACAATCCACTGAGAAACAGGATTAAAAGGAAAAATGGGGGCCCCAAATCTTTTTTTCTAGGTTGAGAACCCAAGAAACTTGGGCCTACCAGCTGCTGAGTTGAGGGGTTTGGAAAACTCCAAGAAAACTTAGGCTTACAGGCTGCCGGGTTGAGGGTTTGAAAATTCCAAAAACCTAGAAAATTAGGAAAAGGTACCATGTTCTTGTGTTGACTGTTTATATTGTCCCCTTGTGAGTGAAGGTGTGTGTGAGTGAGAAAGGTTTACTGAGGAAATAAAATTGAGTAAATGAAGAATGAATGTGTTTGTGGTATAGACTGTTGATTTAAAGTTTTCCAGAAAGAGATGTATTGTATTGTATTGTTAAGAGAAGGAGTTTTCTGTGTCTTGGCGGGGGGGGGGAGGGGGGGGGGAGAGGAAAGTGCTATTCAAGTGTTAAGTGTTAAGAAAAAGAGAGGAAAAAGAGGAGTGAAGGATGTCTGAGCAGCGGGGGAGGACTGAAGAGAGAAACCGCAAACCAAAGTAGAGTTCTGAGCAAACAGAGCAAGGAGCTGCGGGATCAGGCTTGCAGAGGGGAAAAGATGGGAGGAGAATTAGTAGCTGTGATTTGGGAAGCTCGGAGTAACCAAATCTTTGAGGTGCTAATAGGTTCGAGAGAGTTGTTTTGCATGAGAGAAGAACTGGAGTTGGAGCAGGCGGAGGGAAGGGGGAGAATCTCCCCAGGGTATGGTCTGTAGCTTCTGCGCGGCCCCTACAGTCCGCGCCGCAGCCGGGGCAGCCACGCTGCCTGCAGCGGTACTGCCCCTGTCTGTGCCGCAGCCTGCGCGGTGCCCATTCCCGTTGCATGGCCGCTGCCCGCGGCTCTGCCGGAGCCCACCCCGGCGCTGGCCACGCCGCCGCTTGTGCTTACCGACCCGCCCATCCCTGCCCCCGTGCCGCCGTTCGCACCACTCGCGCTGCCTCCGCCGGTCCCCAGCGGTGCCTGAGCTGCCGCTGCTCGCCCCCGTCCCTGCCCCATCGCTGCTACCCACGCTGCCGCCCGGCCTGGCCCCCATGTCGGTGCCGCCTCCACGCCACGGCTGCCCACACGGGCGCTGCTTGCCCCGGCGCAGCCGCCCAGCTTTCCCGCGCCATTGCAGTGCCCACAGCAGCCCTGCCCCCCCGCTCGCCTGTGCTGCCGACGGGGGAGGGCTGCCTCACCTGTGCCGTGAGGGGCGCCGCCGCCGTTCTGTGAGCCCCATCAGAACTCACGTCTGTCCCGAACGCACTGCCCATGGCAATGCCACCGGATGTCCCACAGGCCGCTTGGCTTCCGCCCAGCCCTGACCTTAGAGCGGTTCTGGCTGCAAAGAGTGAGACCCCGCGCTAACTTCCACCTTTCCCCTCCTTTCCTAAGAAGAATTTATCTGTGAATTGAGTTTAGCTCTCATCTCTGACTTTTTTATAGTACAAGGAGCCTAATCGAAATACAGAATTATTTTGATTCCAGTTGTAGAGATAAAGAACAGAGTGAAATTCCAGCACAAAGAGTTAGTTTTCCAAGAGATACCCCACAGTTAAGTTTTAATATTGTTATGAAAAGAGTTTAATTTTTAGAAGTTTTTAAAGTTTGTTTTTGTTGTGGGTTTTTTTTTTTTTTTTAGAAGCATTAGAGGTGATTGTGAGATGCTAAAGAGAAAAAGCTTCAGAAATAAAGAGGTGGCTTGATGGTTTAAAATCATGAAGAGTGTGATGATTCTTGTGTTTAATGGGATTGAGAGAAGATCTAGAAATGTTGCTGGGGGTTGTAAAAATTCTGACAGAGTAAGATCTTAGAAGAGAAAAGGGTATGTAATAGTTTGTAGAAAAGGTCTTACAAAGAGGGAGAATGTCGATGTGTCTTTTGTTTACCAATTATGTGCATACCTTTAGAGATAGTATACAGTTTAAGAAAGACATTTTTAGAAAGAGGGGGACTGTTTGAGAAAGATTATTGCAGTTTTGCAGATAATTGAGAGTTCCTTTTTAGAAGTTTTTGGATGTTCTTAGAAATTTTTTTAAGGTTTTTAGTTTCAGAGATTTTTAGAGGTTTTTTTTTTGAGGTCTTAGAAGTTTTTAGGGAATTTTTTTGAGATATTAGAAGTGATTGTATAATAGAGGGAAGTGGTTTTGATCGTTTGAAAGAGCAAAGACTAGAGTCAGGGGAATTGTGATGGTTCTGGTGTTTGATGAGAAAGAATTAGAAATTTGGGAACGTGGTAGAAGAGAAGAAAAGGAATCACAGATGAAATTAGAAATTTGTTTTTGAAAAAGAATTTTTTTCTTATAGCAAAATTAATGCCTAGATGCCATGAGTAAGATGTGTATCTTTGGCCCAGTTGAGGGTCTCAGTGCAGGCCCAAAGTAACACCCTGTAGAATAGTGTTTAAATTGTGAAGCTGCTGTTTGTAGAGTAAAGAGAAATGAGTGTTAAAAAAGTGTGTCATCACAATTGCAAAGATAGAAAGAACAGTTCTTTAACCACAACAAGAAGACGCTTTTTCAGGTATCGCAAACAACTGAAGCTGCAGTACGACTGACAACTGAAGCTGCAAATATGAATCAACTCCAAGCTCAAAAGAACCTAACAATGAATTGTAACATCTAGATCAAGTGATATCAAAGTTGAATTTTAAACAGAACTGAGTGACATTCAGAAATCAGTCCAGTTTGTCAGATCTGCCTACTTCTATTTCTTCACAGCCAAAAAGATGGACTTTCAAGTGACCACTATTTGTGTTAAAGTTGTTTCAAGTTAATACACATAAGTTGTCTAGTATTTTGACTAATTTATTGTACCTTACAAGACAAACAATGGTTTCTTTTTCTTTCAAAAGTGTTTTTTTTATTTATTTGTATGTTTGTTTGGTTTTAGCTCTTTTTGTCTTCCCTATGTCTTTTGTGTTTTCTCCAGTTGTACTGATTGAGAGAAAGTTTGTATTAAGTTTTTGTTTTGTTTTTAAACACAAGAGAATATCAGTTTTTCTTCTGTAGTTAAATACGAGAAAAAAAATCAAAAAGAATTTTTCATCAAGTTTCTGAAAAGTTTCTAATCTCTCAAGTCAATGCATAGCAAGTTAAGTAAATATCTTGTTTTAGGTAGAGATAATGTGTTTTCCTGAGTTCTCCTAAAGTATTGACAGAAATCTTCAAAAGCAACAAGAGTCCATTGTCTTCCTGTGCCAAGAATAAACTAAGCAAGGGATCTGCCCACCAGAAATTTTCAGTATTGTAATGTTCTAACCTCAGAATATTTACTAGAAGAAAGAAGTAAAAGAGTAAAATAGCTTTTCTTTTTTTCTGTAGTTTAAGTTATTCTTATTATTGAGTAATTGTTTCTTGGTTTGTTTTTGTTTCCTTTTAACCTGTCCCTTAATCCTAGCTGCAGTTCAAAAAGGGTAGGAGCTTTCAAAAGGTGCTGTAACATTGAAGGTACGCCTCTGATACCCCCCCTAGAAAGAAATACTTCCACTTCAAACAGGAGAATCAAAGACTGTTTTAGTCAGAAGGTTCTTATATTCTGACTTAGCTTGTGACACACAAAGATGATATGCCTAGAAATTAACAAAAAGAAGTAACAAGGAAATAGAGGGCAAGACCGGGTGACCACTGTACTTGCCACCGAGAAGATCACATACACCTGCTGTGGGTCGCAACCCCATAGGCATGGGAGGTGGAGGTATAAGCCATACCGGACCTCTGTTATTCCTTTTTCTGTCACTCAACTTTTGTCTCTTCCCTTATAAGATATTAGCAAAATCATGTCACAGATGCTGTCGAAAGCTATATATAGAAAGACACCGAAGTTCCTTCCTTATTACACACACCCATATCCACAGTCACTGTTATAACCCATCCAAATTAAATAATTACATTCATAATGAAAGAAAAGAATACTAGGTTGCAGAGAGTTTATGAGTAGGTAGTGATATGTTGAGAAATAAATGTCCAGAAGGGGAAAGATGGATTTGTTTCACATATGCTGTTAAGAGTGAAGTCCAAGATTTAGTAAAAGAGCAACTGATAAGCAAAAAGGACAAAACCAGCACAGCAATCTAACTCAGTGCAAGTTTCACTTCAAGATTTAGATTAGTGATTAGAAAACAAAGAATATAGCTCAAGCCAAATGAATTATAAAAAAAGAAAGGGAGGTATTGTTATAAATGCATAGTATATAGTTGGCTTTTCGCAAATATTAAAATGAATATTGTATGTAGAATGTAGGAAGATTGTGCTGTATTCTCTTTGTTAATAGAATTTAGAAATGTGATAGTATCTCATTGTGAGAACATTGGGGTCTATTGTTTAAAGATTGCTTCTGTTATCAGTATCTTGTCTGAATGAACCTGACCAGAACTCCAGGAGAAGAATTTATGGACCTGTGTTATCAGATGGAATGGAGACGAGTCTGCTGGATGAAGTGGGGAGGGGGAATAAGGACTAAAACAAAGAGATTCTCACTCCAAAGGAATGTTTGAATCATGCATGTGAAATTTTAATATGCATCAGGCAGATATTTTTAAAGGGAAAACTTTTGTTAAAAGGTGTGCTGCTGGCTGGGTCTGTGCCAGGCACCCTCGGCCGAGAAAATGTATTTTGCTTTTATCTCTCCTAATTGTCTATTTTCTTAAATTTTTTATTAAACTTCTAAATTTTTCCAAAAAGGTGAACCTCGTTTTTCACAATGCAGCTCCGCCAATTCCTGTAATTGCGACTGTCCTGTCGCAATTATGTCAAGTTGCAGGTTATTTGTGGTCAATCACGTTGTCCTTCTTGGTGATGTCTACATTCCCTACGGCCGGGCTGGCTGGCCCCAGGAGGGATGCCAGGCAGGGACCGGGCCGGGCTCGGCTGGCGGGGCAGTGCAGCCCGTGGGCGCGGCGGCGGCAGCGATAGGGGAGGCCGCTCTGCCCCTGCCTCGGGTCTTTGTCTCTGGCCACCGCGGAGGAGGAGGCGAGGGCTCTTTTTCGAGCTTCCCGACAAGGCATAATTAAAAGCCGCTCATTTACTACGTCAAAATATCTCTTTAATGTTTTCTCTCCTCACTTCAGTCCAATTAAGCGATTTTAAACTTTTTCCTGAAAAATCTTGTGATTGAAAATTTGAGGAGTCTCTTTCTGGATTCATTGAGCCTGCGTCTTGCAAATCTGTCCCTTTTTTCCAGGACAGAATATTTGGTTTTGCCGTCATAATCTTGCTACTTGTTTATAAGGTTCGGCCCCGATGTTTTCTCCCCCTCTCCTTGCAGCAATAGAAGCGGCCAGAGGTGGCACTGTATGGTTGGAGGCTTACGAGCCTCGTTGGTCACAAAATGGCGTCGACGGTAATACGCATGCTCCAGATAGGGCGTCGGCATCTTGTTGTACGGAAAGGAACAAGGAGCGGCCCTTCTGTTGGATGAAAGGTCTTCAAAGGAGGCCGCCATCTTGTCGCACGGACGGCTGTTCTGCACATACGCAGTGCTGCTGAAGGACACCTCTCAATTCAGCGCCATGTTTAAAATGTGTTCGCTCGGCGTAGGGCGTGCACCCGGGCGGCCCCCCCCGTACGGCCGAGGGTGGCATCCTGCAAGATTAGGCAAGCCACGCGCGGGGTGGAGGGATCCAGCAAAGGTTCGGTGGGATAGGGCGCGGTGTCGGTCACGGCTCAGCGGGGCCGAGCGCGGCTCCGGTTTCGGCGAGGCTGCCCGCGGTGTGTCCGGGGGGGTGGGGGGCAGTCATGCGACTGCTCGCTAGGACCTCTAACTTGCTCATAATTTCATTAAATACGCGGTATGTAAGGAGCAAAGATGTAACTTCATCTGTCTTTATGTAGCTTCCAGGAGATTTTTAATTACCCTAAGCAATAAATCTCTTATTTCTTGCTTAGAAACCGAACGAGAGTGCAACCCTGTCAAAGTCTGTAAATTGCAATAAACATCCCTTTTGTTACGCTGAGACTTTTCGACCCGATCTCGCGTGCCCCGGTGCCTGCGGAGCCCCGCGGCCACCGCCAGCCATGGCGGCTTCCCGGGGAGCTGCGTTTCTTTCTGTTTGTTTCTGTGCGTTCCGTGCCGCCTGCGGCCCCATGCGCTCTCGCTCCGGCAAAGCCGCTGGGTCTGTTGAAAAACCCGCAATGAGACCAGGACGGAATGGCCTTGGAACTTCAGCTCCGAAAAGTTGTATTTCAGGAAATGTTGTCCTGTTCCTGCCGCCTTCAGAGCTCGCGTGCCTAGTGCGGAACCGCGAACTGACCAGTGCCCAGGGCTCGGGGTTTTCTGAAGTAAAAAAGCCACCCGCTCAGAGCCCCTGGGGATGGCAAAAAATCCTCTCTCCCGGCCCCATTTTAACAACGTCTTTAGGACGTGGTCATACTTATCCCCTTTCCCAGAAAGGATTATTTGGAAGAGACGTAAGGTAGCTTCCTCTTCCTTGGAAAAAAACTTCCCTATCTCCTCCAGCCCTGGCCCCTCACCTGTTTAATTCGGTGAAACCCGCTGCAGCGATTAGAAGTTTTAATTCTCTGGAGCGTTCCCTCGGAAGATTTGGCTCTCTCGTACTCCGAGTGGAGTCTTGAGGCTTCCCAGCCTCACGGCCCGCAGCGGAGGCTGTAGGCCAAGCCCCCTGCCTTCTTCCCCGTGGAGGCCCCTTCGTTCTCATCAGAGTCCTGATCTGCATCAGTGTCATGTGCTCGTACAAACGTCGGGGTCACCATTATGCAGAGTGAAAATGGGCATCTGAATAATAGAATCAGTATGATTTCAGCAGAAGCTGTTTATTGTTTACATAAAACTACATAAATTCTAGCCGTCCTGTCAATGCATACACGTGTGTCTCAATTGGCTAAGCCACCCATTCATAAGGTAGGCACACATCCTTCAGGGCACTTAATTGGTCAAGCATCCCTCATCACGCTGTGTAGACATTTTGCATTTTTTTCAGTTTCCCAGGCTTTTCGTTCCCACTTTCATCCTGTTGTTGTCTTAGTGGCCTTGGTGAGTTCCTGAGAACCCTGAAAACAAGACTGCAGGTGGCTTGTTATCTACACACGGTTTTGCTGGTGCAGGGGAATGGCCTGTTATACAGATGCATTGCTGCACTTCAGTGTGGTCCCAGTTACTCCCGGTATTTCCGTGTGTGTGGTCCAAGTGCTGCTCCCAGCCCTGAGCCATGGGGATGGGAAAGTCCCACTCCCTTCCCGGGGCAGGACCACACCTGAGCCAGGTGTGCAGGCCCTGAGTCCAAGCCCTGTCCCACCTGCAGGATCTGCTTCCCCTGGGCCTCTTCCTCCTGTCGTCCCAAGCCCAGCTTGGTGCTGAACAAAGAGGCTGGTGCAGGGTCATCCCCTGGCAGGGGCTGCATAGGCCCTCTGCCCCCTCCCCAAATTCCCTCCTGGGGGCAACAGGAGCTGGGGCAGGAGCCCTGTAGGGATGGTAAAGGGCATGACACCAGGATGAGGGAGGTCATACAAGCTCTGGAGGGGACACACATGGCCCCTGGGGACCTCCCCTCACCTCATGCAGTGCCAGGAGGATGAACCCAAACATGGAGCCCCCAAACACTGGCCACATCTTGGGGGGTGGAGTCTGCTGGCAGCTTTGGGGGTCTGGGGGGATCACAACTGCTCCAAAACCCCCTCCCAGACCAACAGCCACTCTCAGACCCCTCAAACCACCTGATAGCTTCTGGCCAGGACCATCCCAACCACTCCTTGCAACATAAATAGCACCAAAACCCCCTTCCCATCTCCCCCAAGACCCACCCAAATTGACATGATCCCAGTCTGTATGGTCCTGCATGGCACACACTCCAAGGGTCTGGAATTCCAGTTCCCAGCAAGGAAAAGATCTTCCTGCCCTTGAAGGTGAAGCTCTGAAGAAGAGGCTGAAAGCCAAGGGCAGCAAGATCCTATAGGGACATTGCACTGCCAGCCTCCAGAACTTCTGCCATGCTTCTTGTAGCTCCTGCATTGGGAATTAAATCAGGGCAGGGTCTTGGGTGGGAACTGCCCTGGCTTAAGGAAGACACTGAGAAACAAACAGAGCAGAGAGAGACACGATAGAAAGGAGGACACAGGCACAATCAGCTGAGAAGGTGGCACTTTGAAAACAGAACTGACACTAACTGAAAATGAGTGGGACAGGAATCAAGAACTCCAGAAGTTTTCTTTACTATCAAAATACATACCACCCACCTAGCCCCCACAATCCTGATCCCAGGGCTCCAAATACAGATCTCCCTATCTCCTTCCAATCCCATCTCACTCTAGCAGCTGTGGAATTGAGTGGGATTGAGTTTTTCTGTGGCAAGAAGCCATTTTGAGGTGGGATTGAGCCCTTTTGGGATAAGATTGAGTTGTTTTCAGGGGGACTGGAGTGTTTTTGAGGTGACAGATTGGTCCCTCTTGGTCTCTGGAGTGCATAGAGACGGAGAAGAGAAAAAAATTAAGGCCAAAACAAAAGGATAATAATCCTGGTGTCTTCCCAACATGGATCACAGGGAATGTAGGTCACCAGGGCTCTGCCCAACGTGGCTCCTCCAGAGGAGGATGGAGTTGGAGCAGTGCACGAAGCTCTTCTGCACTGGAGGCACTCACAGGGCTTCCCTTACCGGTGGCTCCGTTGGTGTTGGGTCAAGTGAGAGCTCTGTGAGAAGCTCTTCCCACACTCGGAACACGCATACGGCCTCTCCCCGGTGTGGATGCGCCAGTGGGTGTTGAGATGGTAGTTGTGTTTGACGCCCTTCCCGCAGTCAGAGCAGCAGAAGGGCCTCTCCTCTGAGTGAATCCGCTGGTGTAGGAGGAGACTGGAGCTGGTGGGAAACCCCCTCCCACACTCTGGACACTCGTAGGGCCTCTCCTCTGTGTGTGTCTGCTGATGTTCAAGGAGACGCGAGCTGGTTAGAAACCTCTTCCCACACTGCCTACACTCATAGGGCCGCTCCCCAGTGTGGATGCGCTGGTGGACCATCAGGCGGGCACGCTGCCTGAACCTCTTCCCACATTCAACACACTTGTAGAGCTTTTCCCCAGTGTGGATGTTCTGGTGGCAGATCAGGTTGGTGCTCTGCGTGAAACTCTTCCCACATTCCCCACACGTGTAGGGCCATTCTCCAGTGTGGATCCGCTGGTGGTGGATCAGGTGGGAGCTCCGGCTGAAGCTCATCTCGCATTCTTCACACTCATGGGGCCTCTCCCCGGTGTGGATGCGATGGTGCCTGACAAGGGTGCAGTTTCGATTGAAGCATTTCCCACAGTCGGGGCAACGGAAGGGCCTCTCCTCTGTGTGAATCTGCTGGTGCCTGAGGAGATTGGAGCTGGTCTGAAACCTCTTCCTGCATTTATCACACTCGTAGGGCCTCTCCCCTGTGTGGATCCTCTGGTGGCCAGTAAGATGGGAGCTGACTCTGAAGCTCTTCCCACATTCCCCACACTCATAGGGTCGTTCCCCAGTGTGGATTATCTGGTGACAGATCAGCTGGGAGCTCTGGCTGAAGGTCTTCCCACACTCCAAGCACTTGTGGGGCTTCTCCCCAACATGAAGCTGCTCATGGACCACCAGCTCTGAGCTCTGGCTTGATCTCTGGCTGCCTTCCTGGCACAGGGTGGGTCTTTCCCCCTCAGATCTTTGCAATCTGCGTTTGCAGTCCTTCCTCCTGCAGGATTTCCAAAGTTTCTCCTCCCCCTTGCATTCCTGTGCCATGGAGCCACTCAAAACAGGCTCTCCTACAAGGTTCTGCCGCACAGCTTTGTCGTCCCTGGACTCTGTCCTCAGCTCCTTGTCTGGGGGAGGAAGGACAAGGACAGGATGGGATTTGTCTCCGTGCCACAGGCAAGGGGAAGGAGATCCCTTCAATGCATCCCTGGCAGGACGGCATCAGCAGCGGGGTTGTCCTGCAGCCAGGGGCCATGCTGGGCTGGGAGATGGATATGGAGCAGGAGAGAGGGGGAAAGGAGCAGTGACTTCCTCCTCACCAGCCTGGCTGTCCTGGGGCATCTTCCTCTTCCTCATAGCATCCTCCTCCAGCTGGCCAAGCACTGGGAAGGGGAAATGTTGGTATGAGGGAAAACAAGGGATAAGTATGTTAAATTTGAAAGTCCCTCTGCCCAAGTCCATCTCTAGAAGTCACCAGGCTCCATAAAAACCTGTCAAACACCAAGATTCAGCCCTGAAAATGCCTCCCAGGAGTTTTCTGTCTCTGGTCTCTCCCCTTGGGTGTTCAGAGGTTCCCCTCTGTCCCAGCTGCTGGGGGTCACGCTTTTATTGGAGGTGCCCTGTCTACCCAGTCCCTTCCCTCCCCAGGCTGCTCAGAGTCCCAAGAACCTGAAAAGCTCCCCCAAGGAGTGCCCCCTGCCCCCCTCCAGGCTAGTGAGGGTCCCGCCAATCGCGGCGCTCCCCCCTCTCTGGGCTCCCAAATTTGGGGTCCTGGGAGACACTGGGCTCTGCTCCTCTAGG
Source organism: Acrocephalus scirpaceus scirpaceus (assembly GCA_910950805.1). Taxonomy (NCBI): domain Eukaryota; kingdom Metazoa; phylum Chordata; class Aves; order Passeriformes; family Sylviidae; genus Acrocephalus; species Acrocephalus scirpaceus. The sequence continues at coordinate 1,113,791 of CAJVGK010000042.1, read as the reverse complement.
CTGCCTCTGCCAGCAGCTGCCATTCAGACCCCCCAATGGCCCCGCAAGGGGCATTTTCCACTCAGTTTTGGAGTTCTTCATGCTCCAAACATCCCCCTCCAAAAAAAACTTACCCAGGGACCCCCCAGGATATTGGCGCTGAGCTCCCCCTCCCCGGTCACCTGCACGATGGAGAGGGACATGCTCCCATGGGTGGGATGATTGTATTCAGGCAGCACTCAACTTCGTGGTTTCTTCTCCTTTTCCTGGTCCTCCTTTGTCCCTCCTCATCCTCCTCCTCCCACTCCTCCTCTTCCATCACTCCTCCTCCTCCCTAACCCCACCTCCTTCTCCTACTTCCATCCCTTCTCCTGCTCCTTCTTCATCCTTCCTCCTCTCACTCCTCCTCCTCCCCCAGAAGCAGCCACACCCTCAGTGCCCCGTTCCCCAACCCCTGGCAGCCCTCTGGAGGACCCGAGATGGAGCCGGAACAGGTCAGAATGGGCAGCGCGGGGCTCTCGGACGCTCCCACCCGCTGGGGAAAAAGAAATGGGAAACTGGGAAAACTGGAGGCTGCAGATCCAAACTGGGCTTTGCTGGGGACCCTGGCTGAGGACTTCCAGCCCTTGGGACTCCTCTCAGGAGATCTGGGATGGCAGAATGCAGAGAGGGCTGGGGGATCCCAGGAGTGCCATCACTGGGAGTGACTGGACTGTACTGGGGTAACAGGAACCTTACTGGGGTAACTGGGAACTACTACAAGCATGCTGAGGGCAACTGGTGTATACTGAGAGTGTCAGTGATCATACTGGTATGACTGGAACCACCCTGGGAACAACGAGGACCATGCTGGGGAGAACTTGGGACCATGGTAGGGGCAACTGGGATCCTATTGGGATCACAGTGGAAGTAGCTGGGTCATGATGGGGGAGACTGGGATCACATTGCAGCATACTGGCAGCATCTGGGACTGCACTGAGGGTGACTGGTAGTGGCTGGAAGCAACTCCAGGCAACTGGGAGTGACTGGGAACATGCTGGCAGCAACTGGGATATATTTGGAGAGACTGAAACTATAGTGCGGGTTTCAGGGAGCAACTGGAACCACACTGGATGATAATGGGAGCAGCTGTGCCCATGTCGGGGTCATACTGTGATCCTACTCGAACTCACTGGGATCATACAGGGAGTGACTGGAATAGTATTGGGAGTATATAAGAGTGACTGGGATCATACTGGAATCAGACTGGGAGGGACTGGAAAGGGGCTGGCCATGACTGGAACCATACTGGGAGTGCCTGGGAGCAACTGGGTCCACACTGGGAGTCCCAGGGAGTCACTCTGGGATATGACTGGAATAATAATGGGCGTATCTGGGAGTGACTGGGGTCATACTGGAGGTGACTGGGATTGCAGTCAGAGTGACTGGAATCATTCTGGAAGTGACTAGAACCATACTGGGAATGAATACGGGTCCCATTGGGATCATCCTGAGAGCCACTGGGATTACTGGGTCCACACTGGGATCCTGACTGGGAGTTACTGGGAGCTACTGGGCCCATGTTGGGAGAAAAAAGTGGACACATTGGGAGCAACTAGCATCAACTGGAAGGTACTGGAACCATGGTGAGGGGATTGAGATCACATCTGGGATCCTACAGGAAGCAACTGGGACTATACTTTGGGCAACTGCCAGAAACTGGGATCGTGCTGGAGGTAACTGGGAGTAACTGGGAAAGACTGGGATCACTCCCAGGTAACTAGAGCCTTACTGGGGTAACTGGAAGGGATTGGGAATGACTGTGAGCACGCTGAGGACAACTGGGATATACTGGGAGTGTCTGGAACCATACTGGGGGAACTGGAACATCACTGGGAATGACTGGGATCAGGCTGGCGATGACTGGGACCATGCTACAGGCAATTGGGAGTCACTGGATCTACACTGGGGGAAACTGGGCATGACTGAGACCATGCTGAGAGGGACTGGGACTATTCTAGCAGCAACTGGGATCATAATGGGAGGAACTGGGAACAATGCTGGGGGCAACTGGGATCATACTGGGATCACAGTGGGAACAGCTGGGTCCATGCTGAGGAGAACTGGGATCACACTGAGGGTGATGGGAATCATACTAGGATTAACTGGGAGTGGCTGTGAGCAACTGGAATCATGCAACTGGGAGCAGATGGGAGTAACTGGGAGCATGCTGGGGGAAAGTGGGATATACTAGGAGAGACAGGAAGTCACTGGGATCATACTGGAGGCTACTGCCATCAGACTGGAAGTGACAGGTAGTGACTGGAATTACACTGCAAGTGACTGGGGTCATACTACGATCATACTGGGATTAGAGTGGGGGTCAATGGACCCTGACTGGGGGTTACTGGGAGCTACTCACCCAAGCTGCCAGCCAACTGGGGACGCACTGGGAACTGGGAACAACTGGGATAAAAGTGGGGGCAAGTGAACCACGCTGAGGTAACTGGGAGTGCTTGGGAATGATTATGAGAATGTCCAGGGTCTCTGGGATAATCTGGAAGTGTCTGAGACCATAGGGGTGGTGACTGGGACCAAACTGGGAGTGACTGGGAATGTGCTGGGGGGAACTGGCACCGTGCTGGAGGCAACTGGGAGCAAGTGTGAGTGACTGGGGTCCTGCTGGGAGAGACTGGGATCATACTGGGAGTGACTAGGACTATGCTAGGTGCAACTGGGAGAACTGGGAACACACAGGACGAAAGTGGGAGGAACTGGGAGCAACTGGGATTGTGCTGAGAGCAAATTACATCATAATAGGGAATGACTGGGACTGGCTGGGCTCATACTGGGAGCAACAAGGATCAGGTAGGGAGTGAGGGGAAGTGACCAGGCTCATACTGGGAGTGCTGAGGAAACTGGAACCACAGGGCGGGGGAGGCAACTGGGCTCATCCTGGGAGCAGCCACTACCAGCACCAGCACCCCCAAACCCCTTTCCCGGCCAGCCCGCCCCTCCAGCCCCAGCCGCACCCGCCCGGGTCCCGGCCAATCCCAGGGGTCCCCCCATCTCGGGGTCCCCGCTTGGCGCTTCTGGGGCTCTCCTCCCTCTGGAGTCGCGCTCAGGGAAGCCGCGGCTCTCCCGGGGCTCCCCAAACCCGGTGTTCTCCCGCCCCCACCGCTCCCGCGCGCTCCCCACGTGGCCCCGGCAGAGCTCGGAGGGCCCGGCCCGGGAAGCCCAACCCCCACCGCGGGGGAACCCGCAACCCCCCGACCCCCGCCGGGGCTCTGCCGACACCGGAACCCCCCAAAAACACCGCCCGATGAGCCCCCGATCTCCCCCCGAGGGGCACCTGCGCCTCGGCTTGGGAGCCCTGCAAGCTCCAAACATCCCCCACTAAAAAACCCCAAACCCAGGGACCCCCCGGGAGATTTGGGGCGAGCTCCCCCTCCCCGGGCACCTGCGGGATGGCGGGAGGTCCGGGAGGGCTGCGAGATCAGGGAGCGCTGGAGCCGCCCGATTCCTCCTGTTCTTGTCTCCTCCCGCTTCCTGCTGCCGCTCCGCCTCTTCCTCCCTCCCTCCTCCTCCTCCTCCTCCCCCGTTCCCCGAACCCATCGCTACCCGCGGGAGGAGCGGTGATGGAGCCGGGACCGGTCGGAACGCAGAGAGCGGTGGGGGATGCCAGGCGTGGGCTCACTGGGAGTGACTGGGCTGTACTGGGATCATACTCGGAGCAGCTCCTGGGTGACTGAGTTATACTGGGATCATACTGGGAGTGAGTCGGAGCAGCGCGATGGCTTCAGCGCTGGGGCTGGGGGCGCTGCTGGGGGCAGCGAGGGGGGAGTGGGACCCCCGGCATCGGGACCCTGAATCGCCATTCCCGGGAACGGGACCCCCCTGCTCCCCTTATCCTGCACAGGGACCCCCCTGAATCCCCTATTTCTGGACATCAGGACCCCCTGCTCCCCTTTTCCCGGCCATCCCATGTCTCCCAGCCTCCAGACTTCCCTGGAACACCTTGCACCCTGATTCCTGCCTTTCCAGGCCCCCAGCCCCACCTTTCTGAAAAACCAGAGACCCCCTGAACTCCCCCTTCCCCAATATCCCTGCTGTCCCCACCCTGTTACCCTCTTGTTTTGGGAAACCCTGGACTCGCCTTTCCTGGGCTCAAAGACCCCCTGGAATTCCCTTCTACCTCTCCAAGTCCGTGCCCCTCATTTCCTTGACCCCGAGACGCCCATGACTCCCCATTCCTAAGAACTGAGATGCCCTTTTACCCCTTTGCCTGGCACTGTGTCCCCCCTGCACCCCCTTATCCGGCACCAACTAAACCTTTTCCCAGCCACCCCGCCTCTCCCAGCTCCCAGAGGCACCCCTTTCCTTGACCCTGGGACCCCTGGGCCCCCATCCCTGCATTTGCCAGCCCCCAGGCCCTCCTTTCCTCCCTCTGAGGAGCCCTGGCACCACCTTTGCTGGGCACAGGATTCCCTGGACACCCCATCCCACCTCTCCCAGTCCCTGCACTCCCCTTTTCCTTTACTCTGAGCCCCTGAAGCTCCTTCCCAACACTGCCAGCTGTTCAAGTCCCTCCTTTCCTTGACCTATTGCCCCCCCTGGATCCCCAAACTCTCACTTTTCACTCTCACTTTCCCCCAAGTCTCCGTGTCCCCCCCAGTTCTCCCCTCCCTGCAGTCCCTGGAAGTGGCGCTGTCATTGCCCAGCCCGGGGGTCCCCCAGTCCTTGATTGTGGGGACGTGGACGGGACCCCCTGGGAGCGCTGGGACAGCGAGCGGGGCCGGATGGAGCTGCAGACACCGGGGATGGCAGCGGGAGCTGAGCTGGGATATTGGGATAGGCAGAGCCAGGATATTGGGATAGCCAGAGCTGGGATAATGGGACAGCCAGAGCTGGGATATTGGGATAGCCAGAGCCGGGATATTGGGATAGCCAGGGCTGGGATATTGGGATAGCCAGAGCTGGGATAATGGGATAGCCAGAGCCAGGATATTGGGATAGCCAGAGCTGGGATATTGGGATAGCTGGAGATGGGATATTGGGATAGCCAGAGCTGGGATATTGGGATAGTCAGAGATGGGATATTGGGATAGCCAGAGCCGAGATATTGGGATAGCCAGAGCTGGGATATTGGGGTACCCAGAGCTGGGATATTGGGATAGCCAGAGCCAGGATATTGGGATAGCCAGAGCTGGGATATTGGGATAGTCAGAGATGGGATATTGGGACAGCCAGAGATGGTATATTGGGATAGCCAGACCCAGCTCACAGAGAGGAACCGGCATGGGGCTGGTTCAACCAGAGCAGAGGGGGCTGGGGGGAGCCAGGGACTGGGCTGGGATCTGTGAGAATGGAGGACTCTGAGGGGCTGGGATGGGAAGCCAGGGAGCTCCGTGGGGCTCTGTGGGGCTGGGACACAACTCCATGGGTCTGTTCTCTCCTCGTTCCCAGGTCTCCACACGGTGCAGGTGGTTTCCAGCTGTGACCTCCTGTCCAATGGAGCATCCATGGATCCCACCGGTACATCTGCGACGGGTGGGATTTCATCTCCTTCCAGCTGGGATCCAGGAGCTTTGCAGTGTCTGACGGTGCCACCTGGATCACCCAGAGGGGCTGGCAATGCAAAGGGATCCCAGTGGAGCAGATGAAGCATTACCTGGGACACACTGGTGCGCAAGAGCTCCCAAAATACATCAGATATGGTGGGGAGGCTCTGGAGCACAAAGGTGGGTGTGAAAGAGGGAGGGTAATTCCTGTGGGAATGTTGGAATTCTGGAATGGAGGACTTGGGAATGCAGAAATTCCCATGGAATTTCCATGGCTGGATCTCGGTCTCATTCCAGTCAGGTGAGAATTCCCTGGATGGATCTCCCCTCCAACCCAGTGCCATGGGAATTCCATGGGGAAATGATTTGAATTGATGACCAATGCAATGACAGCAGTGAGGTGAGAAGGAATCCCTGCTGGGATTCCATGGGACATCAATGCCAATCCTTTCCCCAGGCTGGCTCTGTTGTGCTTGTGGCAGTGCCAGGGGAGTGCCCTGTCCCTGCCCTGGAGCCCAGCACGAGCCTTTCCTTGGGTGTTCTCTGCCCTTCCCAGGGCAGGAGGGCACTGCTGGAGTGGCTTTGGTGGCCCCGGACACGTGGCCGGGCTGCAGCCACTGCAGGTGGCTCCTTGGGAATGTTCCAGAGCAAAGCTTAAAGCCAACACCAGTTTGTGGAGGGGATTCTCCCCCCTTGGCCTGTGCTGGGAGCCCAAGGGCAAGAGCCCGGGCACAACAGCCCAAAGTGCTGGAGCTCAGTGTCCCTTGGCCAGGCCATGTTCCCTGGCTGTGCCCAGTCCCTCAGCTGTCCCCTGTCCCTGGGCTGTCCCCTGTCCCTCAGCTGTCCCCTGTCCCTTGGCTGTCCCCCTGTCCCTCAGCTGTCCCCTGTCCCTCAGGTATCCCCCGTCCCTCGGCTCTGTGGGGCCAGGGGTGGCAGCAGGACCTGGGGCAGCCCTGGGGGAGAACCACCCTGATCCCCAGCCAGGCCAGTTCCCCCAGTTCCAACCAGTGGAGGGGCCCGGGTCAGTCCCAGCATGGGCCCTTTGGCTCCCAGTTACCCCCAGTCACTTTCAGTTACACTCAGTATGATCCCAGTGTCATCCCAGTCGATCCCAGTATGATCCCACTCACTCCCAGTATGATCCCACTATGATCCCAGCATGGTCGCAGGTGGTACCATTCAACCCTAGTATGATTCCAGCCTCTCCCAGCATGGTTCCAGTCACCCCCAGTATCATCTCAGTCACTGCCACTCAGGCTCCAGTCCTTCCCAGTAAGATTCCAGTATGAACCCAGTCACTCTCTGTACGATGCCATTTGCCCCCAGGATGGTCCCAGTCACCCAGTATGGTTCCAGTCACTCCCAATACAACCCCAGTGACTCACAGATACTCCCAGCATTATTCCAGTGACATCCTTTATGGTTCCTCTGTTATCACAGTGTCTCCCAGTACATCCCAGCTGCCCCCAATGTGCTTCTGCTCATTCCCAATTGCTCCCAGTTACTTCCAACAGGATTCCAGTTGCTCGTAGTGACTCCCAGTCAACTCCCAGCATGATTCCAATCATTCCCTCTATATCCCAGTTTCTCCCAGTCTGATCCCAGTTGCCTCTATCATAAACACAGTCATTCCATGTATGATCCCAGTATGAGTCCATTATCCCCCAGCATGGTTCCAGACAATCCCAGTTGCCCCCAGTGTAGACCTCATCACTTCCAGTTCCTCTAAGTATGTTCCCAGTCACCCCCAGTATGGCTACAGACACTTCCAGTATATCCCAGTTGCTGTCAGCATAGTCATTGTCATTCCCAAACACATCCACTTAGCTCAGTAAGGTCCCAGTTTCCACCATGATCCCAGTCACTCGCAGTATATCCCAGTTGCTGCCACTAGGATCCCTGTTGCCCCATTTCTGGTCCTGCTGGGTCTCAGTGTGCTCTGATCCTGCTCCCAGTGGGTCCCAGTCCTGGGCCTGGTGTATGCCAGTGTCGCAGTCCATCCCAGCCTGTCCCAGTCCATCCCTGTCCCTACCTGGCAGCTGCTGCCATTTCCCAGATCCTGCCCCTCCCACACTCAGAGCTGCTGCCCCAAGATGCTGCCAGTGCCCAGGGGCTTCATGTTGGGCCTCATCTGCCTAGGCTGGGGCTCAGCCTCCACCTATGTGAGAAGGTGAGGGGGTGTCCCCAGGGGTTGTGTCCCCCCCTTGGAGTGTGTGTGACTCCTCCATGTCCCCCCATGCTGGGGTCACCCCCTTTCCTCCCACAGCACACTCCTGGAAAAGCTGGCAGCCCACGGCTTGGACAGGAGCACTCTCTGCTGGGTTAGGAACTGGCTGCATGGCCAGGCCCAGAGAGTGCTGGTGAACGGTGCTGCATCCAGCTGGCAGCCAGGCACCAGTGGTGTTCCTCAGGGCTCTGTGCTGGGAACAGCTCTGTTCCATATTTTTCTTAAGCTGGGAGCGTGTGTCGATCTGTTGGAAGGGAGGAGGGCTCTGTAGAGAGAGCTGGAAGGGTTGGATGGATGGGCAGAGTCCAATAGGATGAAGTTTAGTAAGTCCAAGTGCAGAGTCCTGCTTTTGGCCACAAAAACCCCCTGCAGCACTAAAGGCTGGGGATGGTGTGGTTGGACAGTGCCCAGGCAGAAAGGGACCTGGGGGTACTGGTGACAGCCGGGAGCCAGCAGTGTGCCTTGGTGGACAAGAAGTATCAGGAGTAGTGTGGCCAGCAGGAGCAGGGAGGTCATTCTTCCCCTGAACTGGGCACTGCTGAGTTCTGGCCCCTCAGTTTAGGAAGGACGCTGAGATGCTTGAGCATGTCCAGAGGAGGCAAGGAGGCTGGTGAGGGGCTTGGAACACAAGCCCTGTGAGGAACGGCTGAGGGAGCTGGGGTTGTTTAGCCTGGAGAAAAGGAGACTCAGAGGTGACCTTATCACTCTCTACAACCTCCTGAAAGGTGGCTGTATCAGGTGGGGGTTGGTCTCTTTCTCCAGGCAGCATCTGCCAGAATTAGAGGACACAGTCTAAAGCTGCACCAAGAGAAATATAGGTTGCATACTAGGAAAAAGTTTTTTACAGGAAGGGTGATAAAGTATTGGAATGGTCTGCCCAGGAAGGTGGTGGAGTCACCATCCCTGGATGTGTTTAAAGAAAGGCTGGATGTGGCACTCGGTACCATGGTTTAGTTGAGGTGTTAGGGCTGGGTTGGACTCAATGATCTTGGAGGTCTCCTCCAACCTATTGATTCTGTAAATCTCCTTACCCAGCTCCTGCTCCCCCCTGGTAGGGGCTTTGGCATCCCCTGGCACCCCCTTGAATCCCCATTCCTGGGCACTGGGAAACCCCTGCATCTCTTTCCCCAGCTCCAGGACCCTTGCACTCCCTTACCCTGCACCAACACCCCCCTGGCCCCCCTTTCCCGGGTTTCCTCCTCTCCCAGCCCCTGGATCCCCAGGTTTCCTGAGTCCAAGCCAATGGACTCACAAGCGGGGTCCCTGCCCTCCCGACTGACAGCTGCCACCTCTCCTTCAGCCCCACAACCTCCTGTGAAGGGCCTCCATCCACACACTCCATCACCAGCCAGAGATTATCCTTGAGGAGGTGTAAGAGATGGTTTGAAGATCCGTTATCTGCCTCACGACCATTGCCATCGACAGAGACTGTAACACCAAAGACAGAGAAAATCCCGACACAGGAGTTTCTGGCCTGGCTGAGGTGGGATGCCTGCCAAGTGTTGTCCACAGGTGTGTTTGCTGGACCAAACACTGGCATGCATTCCCATGGAAACCTGATGCAGGAACAATGCAGGTCATGGTGGACTGGATGCACCTGCTGCCAGAACTGTTTATACTATACATTGCGCAATATCTCCCCACCTTTTGGCCAACTGCCTACCGCTTTGAAAGAGACTATAAAAAAGCCTCCCTAAATTAACCAAAATTCAAGATCTCCCTGTAGAAGAGACAGATCTATTGGCTGATGGCCACGAGGACTTCATATATTCTGTTGGTAGCTATTTCCCGCCCCTCTTCTGTTTCTCTCTCTATCCTTTGTTCCTCTCTCTCTCCCCTGCCTCCTCTATCGCATTAGCATGTTGTAGGCACTATATTAAGGTGCATTTGCTTTGATTAAAACTTTGACCCCTTCGTGTCTTTTGCACTCTGAGATCAACAAACAAACCATCACAACTCCCACTTGTATTAGCAGACATGACATTTAAATTGGCATCATGGACAGGATTCTGGCAGACAGAGGGATTGCAGGGCTGTGTGTAGTCTGTAATAGGGGAAGGATGTTTCACTCCAGCTGCACCTAGTCTGACACCCTGAAAAGGGTGAGCAGTGTCTAGAAAGCAAGGGGGGCGACTTGAATTTAGCACAATCTGCACACGCCTAGGTAAAAAGCACCCTCATATTCAATTGAGGGCTGTCTTCAGAATTTCACAAAAGATCTCTTAGTGCAAAAGGGGGAACTGTGGTGTTTGTGTGTGAATCTAGACTGCTTGGTGTAGCGAAGAGACAGCCATAAAGTAACTGAAGGAGTAACTCCCAAGCAGATTTGGTCTCTTCACCCACCCAGTGTCTTGGTTTTGAAAGACCGTTGTCTGTCAGGGAGAGCTAGAGCTTCCCTTGGAACGGAGAATGTCATGCCCCCTCCCCTCCTAATTATTATAATTTTGCAATTCGGGGCTTTCAGGTAAAGATATGGGAATAGGAGTAACAGTTCTTTAATAGGAATAAAACAACAACAACAACAAAACAAAATACAAATACCATAGTACAAAGACAAGCAAGCAAGCAAAACAGAAGTCCTGGAAAAAAATCCTGACAGAGTCAGGGATACAACCTGACGCTCTGTTGGTAAGGGTGCTGGAAGCAGTCCAAATAAAACCTAGATGAGGTTTGGTGGGGTACAGATAATGGAGTAGGAAAAGTCCAGTGGTGGCAAGATGGGTTTGGTCTTCTTCTGGTGGAAAAAACCAGATGCCTGCTGTTCCTGAGTCTCAGTTTTTATCCAGATAGGAACGGTTGGCCCTCCCACACTGGGTGGAGCATCTCACAATTGGATGATGTAATGTGTCATGTCCTTGATGAGCCTTATTGGCCCATTAGCAGAAGATATCTCCCTGGAGGATGGAGGGGTGGTGAAGGAGATAAGAAACACTACCACACCAGGTTTTAACAGCTAGCCCATTATCAGAAGGCATCCGCCCCCTCCCCCCTGGAGTTACAAGAGATAAAGAAATACCTGCTTTTACAACAGATGAAAATAGAATACAAATCTCTTGGCTACCCAACCCAAGACATTATCCACCTCTTATTATCATCTGTTTTAATAAATTCTACTATACACAATGAACCCTTACACTCAATTCTCACTTAAGATTAGGTTTCCCTGTGGTACACAACTGGTTTCTCCAGCTTTCTGCATTACTCACTAAGTGGAACTAGGTCCTTGAGCAAAAACAATCTCATGAATGGGTCTGCCTTTGCCTGAGGTAGGGTTAGTCTAAACAGTCTTTCCTAAAATATCTTTCATGTGTACCAGAGGGACTTTATCCACTGTGTGCAAGGGTTCAGACTAGGCAGGGCCTGCTGGGTTGGTGGAGCCTCAGGTGTTGACCATTTAGGTGGCCTTTGCTAAGTTTGCTTCTCAATTTTTGAAGGTCTCCTCGCCAAATGCCTTCAGGGTAGTCTTGAGTAGTCTATTGCACCATTCAACTTTCCCGGCATCTGGTGCATGATAAGGGATGTGATATATCTATTCAATGTAATGTTCTCTAGCCCAGGTGTTTATAAGGCTGTTCTTGAAATGGGTTCCATTGTCCAACTCAATTCTCTCTGGGTTGCTGTGTCTCCACAGGACTTGCTTTTCGAGGCCCAGGATGGTATTCCGGGCAGTAGCATGGGGCACAGGGTAGGTCTCCAGCCATCCAGTGGTGGCTTCTACCATGGTCAGCACATAGCGCTTGCCTTGGCGGGTCTGGGGAAGGGTGATGTAGTCAATCTGCCAGGCTTCCCCATACTTATATTTAGACCACCATTCCCCATACCATAGGGGCTTCACCTGCTTAGGCTGCTTGATCGCAGCACAGGTCTCACAGTCATGAATAACCTGAGAAATGCTGTCCATGGTTAGATCCACCCCTCGGTCTCATGCCCACTTATAAGTGGCATCTCTGCCCTGATGACCTGAGGCATCATGGGCCCATCAAGCTAGGAACAACTCTCTGTTCTGCTGCCAATCTAAGTCTATCCTTGACACCTCTATCTTTGCAGCTCTATCTACCTGCTCATTGTTTCGGTGCTCTTTGTTAGCTCTGCTCTTGGGGACATGGGCATCTACATGGCGGACTTTCACAGGTAGCTTCTCACTCAAGTGGCAATGTCTTTTTATTCGTTGGCAGCCTAGACTGGTTTTCTCTTACACTTCCAGTTGCCCTTTTTCCACCTTTCCAGCCAACCTCACAGAGCATTGGCTACCATCCACGAATCAGTGTAGAGGTAGAGCTTTGGCTACTTCTCTCTTTCAGCAATGTCCAGGGCTAATTGAACAGCTTTGAGTTCAGCAAGTTGACTTGATCTACCATCTCTTTCAGTGGCTTGTGCCACCTGTCGTATGGGGCTCTACATGATAGTATTAGGGTTAAAATCTTAGCCGGTTAGAATCAAGACTTCAGAGGAGAGTGGAAAATCTATGCGGGGGGGTGGATGGAAACCAGCAAGCTAGTGAAACGTAGTCATGGGCTAGGTAGCTGGCTTTGCTTTGTACAAGTTAACCAACTATGACCATGCGTAGGTATAAGCTATTAAGTGTAATTAGGACCAATCAAGGGATAACGTAGGAATATAGAGTTTCTTTCGAAATTCAAAGTCTTATGTTTCAGTAGAATCAATAAGAAGAATGGAAAATATTGAAGTTAATCATTGATATTTCATGTAACTAAAAGGTATAAATTGTAAATCTGAATGTATCTCCACAGAACGGATTTGGGACAAAGGAAACCCCCCGTTCCCTTTTGGGCCCAAAAATAAAAAGCACTGCATATAGCCATGCTGCTGTGACAATATGTTTTTATTCCTACGCTAACATACACAGCTGCTTTCTACTTCTGGTTCATCCCTACAATGCAACAGGAACCATCAGTGAAAAGAGCGTAACGTGACTCTTCTGCTGGCAGTTGGTTATACGGTAGTGCTTCTTCAGCACGTGTCACTTGTTCTTGCTTCTCTTCGTTCACGAGACCAAAGATTTCACCTTCTGGCCAATTGGTAATGACTTCTAAAATCTCAGGGCCAATCAGGTTTCTAATGCAGGTGCGCTGAGTGATGAGGGCAATCTATTTGCTCCATGTGGCGTCGGTGGCATGGTGGGTAGAGGGAACCTTTCCTTTAAACATCCACCCCAGCACCGGCAGTCGGGCTGCCAGAAGCAGCTGTGCTTCTGTGCCAATCACCTCTGAGTCAGCTTAAACTCCTTCATAGGCGGCCAAGATTTCCTTCTCTGTGGGAGTGTAGTTGGCTTCAGACCCTCTGTAGCTTCGGCTCCAGAATCCCAGTGGTCGGCCTCGAGTCTCACCCGGCACCTTCTGCCAAAGGCTCCAGGACAGGCCATTGTTCCCGGCTGCTGAGTAGAGCACGTTCTTTACCTCTGGTCCCATCCTCACTGGGCCAAGGGCTAACGCATGAGTGATCTCCTGCTTGATCTGGGCAAAGGCTTGCTGCTGTTCAGGGCCCCAGTGGAAATCATTCTTCTTGCGGGTAACCAGGTAGAGAGGACTCACAATCTGGCTGTACTCGGGAATGTGCATTCTCCAAAAGCCTATGGCACCTAGGAAAGCTTGTGTTTCCTTCTTGCTTGTTGGTGGAGATATTGCGGTGATCTTGTTGATTACCTCTGTGGGTATCTGGTGACGTCCATCTTGCCACTTTACCCCTAAGAACTGGATCTCTCGGGCAGGTCCCTTGACCTTGCTCTTCTTGATGGCAAAGCCGGCTTCCAGGAGAATCTGTATGATCTTCTCCCCTTTCTCAAACACTTCCATTGCCGTGTTCCCCCACACAATGATGTCATCGATGTACTGCAGATGTTCTAAAGCCTCACTCTTTTCCAGTACAGCCTGAATCAGTCCATGGCAGATGGTGGGACTGTGCTTCCACCCCTGGGGCAGTCGGTTCCAGGTATACTGCACACCCCTCCATGTGAATGCAAACTGAGGCCTGCACTCTGCAGCCAGAGGAATGGAGAAAAATGCATTGGCAATGTCAATAGTGGCGTACCACTTCGCTGCCTTGGACTCCAGCTCATACTGGAGTTCCAGCATGTCTGGCACAGCAGCGCTCAGTGGTGGAGTCACCTCATTCAAGGCACAATAGTCCACAGTCAGTCTCCATTCTCCATCAGACTTGCGCACAGGCCAGATGGGGCTGTTGAAGGGTGAGTGGGTTTTGCTGACCACCCCTTGGCTCTCCAGCTCTCGGATCATCTTGTGGATGGGGATCATGGCATCTCGATTCATTCAACACTGCCGGCGGTGCACCGTCAAGGTGGCAACTGGTACTTGTTGCTCTTCTACCTTCAGGTGTCCTACTGCAGATGGGTTCTCTGACAGTCCAGGCAAGGTGTTCAGTTTCTTGATGCCCTCTGCCTCCACAGCAGCTATTTCAAAAGCCCATCTGAGTCTCTTAGGGTCTTTGTAATACCCATTCCTGAGGAAGTCAATGCCCAGAATATATGGGGCCTTTGGGCCAGTTGCAATCAGATGTTTCTGCCACTCCTTCCTGGTCAGGCTCACCTCAGCTTCCACCAGAGTCAGTTGCTGTGATCCCCTTGTCACTCCAGCAATGGAAATGGGTTCTGCCCCCACATGTCCCGACGGCATCAGGGTACACTGCGCACCAGTATCTACCAAAGCTTCATATTTCTGTGGCTCTGATGTGCCAGGCCATCGAATCCACACAGTCTAAAAGACTCGGTTTTCCCGTGCCTCTTCCTGGCTAGAGGCAGGGCCCCTCTAGCACTGGTTATTATTCCCTTCCTGGGTATACATAGTAGAGGTTCCCTCAAGGGGATCCAACAGAGCATCCCCACTTCTATAATGCCTGGGAGCTTGGTCATGGGAGGTTGAGGCTGCCTTCATTTTAGTGGGGCCCCCTCGGTGAGTGTTTCTTTCCTTGACCTCACGCACCCGTGCTGCCAAGACAGAAGTGGGTTTCCTATCCCACCTTCCCATGTCTTCTCCATGGACATGCAGAAAGAACCACAGGTCAGCCCTTGGGGTGTACCCTCTCTCTCTAGCTGGAGGGCGTTGAGCTCTGACTCTGGGGCCTGTGACTTGCACTGGTGCCACATGGGAAGTGTTCCTCCTTATTTCCTCCTTTATCTTCCTCATTTCCTCTCTGAGTTCTTTAACTATGGCAGAGACCTGAGCCTGCATCAGGCCATTGATCATACTCTCAAAATTTATAAGCTTGGTGGCTACAGAACCCACTCTCTCTCTGTTGTCTTCAGCATTAATTGTTGCAATGAATGTGGCATATTGAGATGGCCCTAGGTTTTTTGCCAGACTCCACAACATTGGAGCTATGCATCTAACCTTGTTGGGGTCATTATCATGCTGTCCACTCCTCCCAAAAAGTACCTCCAATACCGCCACTTCCCTCAGCTGTTGGATCCCCTCCTCAGGGGTCTTCCAGCACTTTTTTTGATGGTGCTCCTGCATTCTCTGTGGACAAACCTCTCCCTAATACTCATCAAAAGCCGCTCCCAAAGGGAAAGGGGCCCTTGCTCCCTTACAAATAGTTAGTTCAAACCTGAATCCTGGGTCAAGGGTCCTAAATTCCTTGCCCCACTACCATCTAGTTGAACACCTGTACCCATAAGGTCCCAGACCTGAAGTAACCAGGCTGTATAAGCCTCACAATTTGTGGCTCCCCTGCGGGCTGTGAGGGCCCTCCTTTCTTATCCTTATTACCTGGGTTTGCTGATTTCACCTTAGACTTCTTTGTTTCTACCAGGGCAACTGCTGCTGGCTGTGACTACCCCTCTGTTTCAGCTGGAACTTGGACAGTTGTAACCCCTGTTGGTTCTACTGCTGCACTATCGGAATCTCCCTTTTCAGGGCAGGGGGAGGGCTTCCCACCAGCTGGGGCTAATGAGGTTGCCAAAGGGTGCGGTCACACTCCGTGGGTCACTGATCAGTGAACCCTAGCCTTGCCCGGCTCCTGGCCAGAAGCGTGCGCAGCTGTCGGTAGGGCCCGCTGGACAGATCTGCAGAAACCCACCCGGTGGGTTCTTGGCAGGCAAGCACTGGATGTAGTTTTGCAGCTATGGCGAAGGAGGAAAAGGAGGCTCTCTTCTGAGGTGTAATAGGAGATGTTTATTGCCTGGACATCACCTCAGGATGGTGAGCGAGAGAGAGGGCCCGCCCGGTCGTCCCGCCACTTAAAAGGACAGGTGGCAAGGGGCGTGTACATAAACTTTCCACCAATAGGGGGATACAAAGGGAGGAGTTGGGGGGTAGATTGACACACAAAGGGCCAATCCCTCGAGGGGGGGGGTAGGGGATTTCCAGAACCTGTTCCAATCAGAAGCCGAGTCTCCCCGAGATTTCCAGAAGGGGTAGAGGCTTTCCTGGATGACTGGCAGGCTCTGGGGGAGGGGACAAACTTGGATGGACAGGAGGGTTTCCAGGGGAACAGCACCTTCGGGAAGGGGTAAACCAACTGCAAATGCAGCTATAAACAGGGGGGTCCTGAATAAACCATTTTCCCAACTTAAATAATATTAATTATATAAACCCAAAACTTGTGAGCACAGCTCATGCACCACTACAAAAGGGGAAACATACTCCCTCAGCATCTGGCCTATCTCCTTCACCAGAATCCCCACCAAATCCAGGTGGTTTATTTCTGAGGCAGGCTGTGGAGCAGGCTCAGGCTGTGGGGCAGAGTCCCTATTCTGTGGGATAGGTATCAGGATCAGGTAATCCAGGTCAATCCCCCCTTATCTCTGAATGCTAAACAGAACAGGCTCAACAGGCATATCGGCAACACTAGCCACTGTATGATGTCATTAGTATTCAGAGAAGATTTGAACCCTTCGAAAACTGGTGGGGTAGACCTAAAAAACTAGGTGAGGGGCTTGGAGAAAACTTCTGGTGTCATTTCCTCACAGTAGGTGCCATTGTTAATGTAACCCCAAAACCACACAGTTAGCATGTGATAGCCTTGAATCCATGTGCCTTCCTTCCAGAGGAAGTTAAAAATCCATGAATTCCTCACCTTATCAGCCCATAAAACAAACTGGATAACAGCCACAGTAGCTTTCCTTATAGGGCCCATGTTTAGATAAGGGCCTGCAAATGGGCAAAATAAAGCCACAACCACATGCCACCCGAACCAGGATAAGTTAGACCACATGGCGTTACCTATTAAGGTTTCTATATCCAGTGAACAAGAAATTAGGTCACTTAAGAACTGTTATTCCTTTTTCTCTCAATGCCCTCGAGCCCCACATTTGGGCACCAAAATCTGTCTTGGTTTTGAAAAGACAGGTATCTGCTAAAGAGGGGCAGGGCCTCTCTTGGAATGGATAATTCAAATCCCCTCCCCTCAAATTATTATAATTTCGAAAATTTAAACATATTTAGAAAATAATTTAGAAAATTTAAATCCTATCTCTCTAAGGAGATATGAGAATAGGAATAACAGTTCTTTACTAATATGTGTAACAAGGCAAACAACCAACAACAACTTACAGCATTAATAGTGAATAGAACCAGGGACCTTGAGGGCGGCTTTGTTTCACAAAACCTGGGACGGTGCAATCTCTTGGGACTCCGAATAAGCACTAAACTGGAATGGTGAGGGATCTCGGGCTGGTGGATCAGATATATCTGGAGCTCTGTCGGTAGTCACTGGGAGGGCAGGGATGTCCCGGCAGGACAGGGCAGTGCAGGGCTGCAGCATAGCAGAAAAAACCTCAAAGCAGTGCTGGGAAAGCAGCGGCGGTGGGAACAGGGCCGGGCCAGCTCCAGCAGGGCAGCAGAAGGAGAGCCCAGGATTTCTTGGGCACACGAGCAGAATGATGGTACCTTTCCTCAGGATTGGCCCTAGTGGTGCCAGTGAAAACTCCTCCTGCAGCAAGCAGCAGTCTGACTGTCCTCTCTCTGATGCTGAGAGCAAGAGAGCAAAGCTGCCCCCAGCCCCATCTTTTACCTGCCCCCAAAACCTTGTGTCACCTTCCCCCTCTGAGAGAAACTCCTGGAGACAAAAGAAAAAGAGTAGCCAGGTGCTATGCTCCATCCTTTTGTCCCACCTGAGTACCCATAAGTAGCCAGTAGTTAGTTGCCCAGCAACTCCTGGGAAAAAATTCCATAGGTGAAAAAAAAAACCAAAACAAGAAATAAACCTAACCCCCAACATGGGACTATACTGGGAATGACTGGGCTCACGCTATAGGCAACTGGGAGTGACTGGATCTACACTGGGGGCAACTGGGCGTGACTGGGACCATGCTGAGAGGGACTGGGACTATTCTAGGGATCGTACTGGGAGGGACTGGGAACAACTGGAACTATGCTGGGGGAAACTGCGATCATGCTACGGGTGATGGGAATCATACTGGGATTGACTGGCAGTGGCTGTGAGCAACTGGAATTGTGCTGAAAGAAACTGGAAGAAGTGGGAGTGACTGGGAGGATGCTGGGGGTGACTGGGATATACTGGGAGAGACTGGGAGTCATGGGGATCATACTGGAGTCTACTGGGGTCATGCTGGCATTGACAGGGAGCAACTGGGATCACACTGGGGGCCACTGGAATCAGACTGGGAATGACTGGGAGAGACTGAAATTACACAGCAAGTGACTGGAATCATACTGGAGTATCATATTCGGAGTGGCTACAATCACACTGGGATTAGAGTGCGTGTGATTGTGATGCCTTAGCTTTTATATTTTCAGATTCTGTGCATGCTGCCTAGGGATGAAGCCTCGTATTGGGAACTGTACTGTGCTCCCTCTACAGAGCAGGTAGACAAAACAAATCCATTACTGCTGGAAGACCAAGGACAACTTTCAGGCCAAGAACACAAACAACGATGGACTGAGGGGTGGAACAAGAAGGATGGGACCTCATGGCCTGGGGCTGTAATTGGACAATTGGACTCCAATATGCAAATAGACCTAAACTTATAATGGAGCTGTAATTGGACAATTGGACCCCAATATGCAAATAGACCTAAACTTATAAAAGGGCAAAATTTCGTGATTGGGGGGTCATCTTCGCTACGACTTGCAGACCACCCTGGGTGCAGCCTTGCGTAGGCTTCTGTAATGCCCAGGGTCGATTCTGGGGACCTTTTAATAAATCCTAATTTTACTCTCTAGTTTTGCCTAGCCTCTGCTTCTGGTCAGCCTTCCCCAGGCAACAATTGGACCCTGACTGGGGCTTACTGGGAGCTACCACACCCATGCTGGCAGCCAAGTAGGGACACACTGGAAGGAACTGGGAGCAACTGGAATAAAACTGGGGGCAAGTGAACCACACTGAGGTAACTCGGAGTGTCTGATAATGACTATGAGAATGTTCAGGGACACTAGGATATACTGGAAGTGCCTGAAACCATAGGGATGGTGACTGGGAACAAACTGGGAGTGACTGGCAATGTCCTGGGGGGAACTGGGACCGTGCTGGGGGAAATTCGGAGGAAGTGTGATTTACTGGGGCCCTGCTGGGAGAGACTGGGATCATACTGGGAGTGACTAGGACTATGCTAGTGACAAATGAAAGAACTGGGAAGACAGTGGATGAACGTGGAAGGAACTGGGAGCAATTGGGACCGTGTTCAGGGCAAACTGCATCATAATACAGAATGGGAGTGACTGGGCTCATACTGGGAGTGCCGAGGGAACTGGAACCATATGAGGAGAGCAACTGGGCTCATACTGGGAGTAGACACTTCCAGCACCGGCACCCCCGAACCCCTTTCCCGGCCATCCCGCCCCTCCAGCTGCCCCCAAAGGGGTCCCAGCAATTCCAGGGGTCCCCACCTCTTGGGGTCCCTGCTTGGCGCTTCTGGGACTCTACTCTCTCTGCCGTCCCACTCAGGGAAGCCGCGGCTCTCCCGGGGCTCCCCAAACCCGGTGTCCTCCCGCCCCCCACGTGGCCCCGGCAGAGCTCGGAGGGCCCGGCCCGGGAAGCCCAACCCCCACCGCGGGGGAACCCGCATCCTCCCGACTCCAGCCGGGGCTCTGCCAACACCGGCAACTCCCAAAAACACCGCCCAGGGAGCCCCCGATGTCCCCCCGACGGGCATCTGCAGCTCGGCTTGGGAGCTCTGCAAGCTCCAAACATCCCCCACAAAAAAAAACCCAAACCCAGGGACCCCCCCGGGATATTTGGGGCGAGCTCCCTCTCCCCGGGCACCTGCGGGATGGGGGCGATGCTTCCAGGGTGCAGTGAGCTCAGGGAGTGCTGGTCCTGCCGCCCTGTCCTCTGCCCTTCTCCTCCCGCTCCCGGCTGCCGCTCTATCTCTTCCTCCCTCCCTCCTCCTCGTCCCCCGTTCCAAACCTCGAACTGGGAGAGCGGGGTCAAAGAAAAGGGCGGGAACTGTGTGGGGAAAGGGGCAGGGCCAGGGAAAGGGCAGGAACTGTGAGGGGAAAGGGGCGGGGACAAGGGGACCCGCGGTCCTAAAAGGGCCCGGTTTCGCCTAAAATCACACAAATGGGCCTTATATTTTCCATAGGGTCTAAAATCCACCCTTAGTCTGATCAGGTTTAGCCTCAAATCACCCAAAGAGGCCTACAACCCCCCCAAAGTAGCCTAAAAAACCACGAAGGGACCTAAAATCCACCCGATATCCACCCGGTTTGGCCAAAAATCAAACAAATGTGATTAAAATCATCCAAAGGAGTCTAAAATCTAACCAAATGGGCCTAAAATTGCCCAACTGTTTTAAAACCCACACTAAATGGCATTAAATCCCTCTTAAATCTCCCAAAAGGGTGTAGAATCCACCCTGTAAGTACCTAGTTCGGCTTAAAATCACCCAAAGGGACCTAAAGTTCACCATGAAATCCACCAGACTTGGCCTAAAATCACCCAAATGGGACTAAACCCCACTCAAATGGGCCTCAAATCATCCAAAAAGATCTAAAATCCACCCTAAAATTTCCCTGTTTTGCCTAAAATCACTCAAAATGGCAAAAAATCTCCAGGACTGGGACCAAAACCGAGACCAAGATCAGCATCTGAACTGGCACCAGCACAAAGACCAACACTGGAACCAACACTGGCATCGAGAGTGGCGCTGCTCTGGGATGGGTACCAAGACCAACACTGGGACCAGAACCAACACCAAAATCGAAACCAGCACCGCACATGCACCAGGCCTGGGATCAAGACTGAGACTGAAACCAGCACCAGAACTGGCACTGGGACCAAAATTGAGACAAAGACTGGCACTGGAGCCAGCACCAAGACTGGCACCAATCCAGGACTGGGACCAGGACCGAGATTGGCACTGGGAGAACTCCAGGTCCTAGACTGGCACCAGTACTGGCACTGGGACTGTGCCTGCACTGATATCGAGACTGAGACCGGGACTGAAACCAGAACTGGCACCGAGACAAATACCCTTGGAGTATGTGCCATTCAGGACCCTAAAAACTGGGATCATGCCAACTGGGATCCTACAGACTGGGACTGCACAGACTGGGACCATCTGGATCAGGAGGATCCAGACTGGGATCATGTGGACTGGAACCCTGTAGAATGAGATTGTACAGACTGGGGTTTTGCAGGCTGGGACCATCCAGGTCAGAACCATAGAGCCTGGGATCATACAAACTGGGATCATATGGACTGGGATGACTGCACTGGAACGACGCAAACTGAGGTGGTTCCGCCCCACCCAGGGCTCCCTCCAAGTCCCTCCCAGTCCCTCCCAGTCCTGGCCAGGGGCGCAGCCAAAACTCCCTGGAGTGAAGCGGCAGTCCTGCAGCGATCTTGGAGCCGATCCAGAGTGATTCCAGGTCCAATCCCGGTTCCGGCATCAGTCTCAGTCCCAAAGCATTGCTGGTGTGATTCCAAGCCCGGTGTCGATCTGGATCCCGGAGCGGTGCCATTCTTGGTGCTGATGCCTGTTCCAGTTTCAGTCCCAGTCTCAGTCTAGGACTTGGTTTTAGTCTCAGAGCGGTCTTGATCCCAGTGCCGGTACCAGTGCCAGTCTTAGTCCCAGAGTGCTCCCAGTGCCAATCCCAGTCTCGGTCCCGTTCCCGGGGCAGTGGCAGTCTTGGTGCTGGTGTCGGTGCCGTTCTCAGTCTTAGTCCTGGCGTGCTCGTGGTGCCAGCCCCAGTGTCAGTCTTGGTCTCAGCGCCAGTCCCAGTGCTGGTCCCAGACCGACGCTGGTCTCAATTCTGGTGTCTGTCTCAGTCTTGGTGCTGGTGCCGGTTCTGGTGCTGATCTTGGTCCTGGAGATGTTAGGCTTGTTGGGGTTATTTGGGGTCAAATCTGGAGGGTTTTAGGGTGCATTTTAGATGCTTTTGGATGATTTTAGGCCCATTTGTGTGGAATTTAGGCTTGTTTGGTTGATTTTAGGAAAAACTGGGCAATTTTTGGTGGATTTTAGGTCCCTTTGAATGATTTTAGCCCCATATGCGTGGATCTTAAGTGTGCATGGGAGATTTCAGGCCCCTTTTTTGGTGATTTTAGGCCCATATGGGAGGATTTTCGGCCTCTTTGGGTAATTTTAGGTCAAATGAAGCCCTTTTATGGTGATTTTATGTCCCTTTTTGTGGCTTTCGGGTAATTTTGGGTAATTTTAGGTCCCTTTGGATGATTTTAGGCCAAATCTGCTGGGTTTTAAGATGGATTTTAGGTTCATTTGTGTAAATTTAGGCCAAACCAGGTACTTTGAGTATGGATTATACACCCTTTTGGGAGATTAAAGGGTGATTTGAGGCAATTTTGTGTGGGTTTTCATCCAGTTTGGGCAATTTTAGGCCCATTTGGTTGGATTTTAGACCCCATTTCTCTGATTTTCGGCCAAACCATGTGGATTTCAGGCCTTTTTGGGTGATTTTAGGCCACTTTGTTGGGATTTTAATCCCTTTTGGCTGATTTGAGGCCAAATGTGACCGATGTTTGGGTGGATTTTAGGTCCCTTTAGACAATTTTAAGCCCTTTTTGTAGCTTTTAGGTGAAACCGGGCCCTTTTAGGACCGCGCGTCCCCTTGACCCCGCCCATTTCCCCTCACAGTTCCCGCCCTTTCCCTGACCCCGCCTCATTTCATTCATTTTTTGTCCTTGCATTGGCCGCGCCTTTTTTTTTTTTTACCCCGAGTACCGCCTAGCTGCTGGTGCATTTTCTCCAGCGCATGCGCAGATTACCTGGAAGTGTCTCTCCCGGGCGCCGCCATCTTTGCTCTTGGTCCCCTGACCCGGCTCCAGCATGTAGATCTACGGTGGGGCAATGGGGCATCTGTAGGGGATCTATCGGGCGTCTGTAGGGGATCTATAAGGGTCTGGGAGAACCTGAGAGACTCTTTAGGGGATTTGGTGGGGGGCCTTTAGGAGATTGGGAGGCGTCTATAGGGGATTTAGGGCGGTCTGAGGGTCCCCGAAGGGGGCTGGAGGGGGGCCTATAGGGGCTCTATAGGGCAGTGGGGGGTGTCTATAGAGGGTCGAGAGGGGTCCGTAAAGGGGGTCTGGGCGTCCGTAAATCGGGTCTGGGGGTCTCCATAGGTAGTTTGGGAGGGGGTCTGGGTGGCCTTTTGGGAGGTTGGGGAGTGTCTATAGGGGATCTGTAGGGGTCGGGGGGGGCTATAGCGGGTCCGGGAAGGTCTGGGGGTGCCTGTGAGGGATTTGGGGCGTCTGGGGGGGTCTGGGAGTCTCTGAAGTGGGTCTGAGGGGGGTATAGGGGATCTATGAGGAATCGGTAGAGGGTCCAGGTGGTCCTGAGGCTCCTTGTAGGGGATTTGGGTAGGGTCTGGGGGTCCCTATAGGAGATCTGAGGGTCCCTATAGGGGATCTGGGGGGGCCTGGGGTGGTCTATAAGGGCTCTGGGGGTCTCTACAGGGGATTTAGGGGGGGTCTGTGGGGGTTCTATAGTGGCTCTATTGGGGCCTGGGGGAGCCTATAGAGGGTCCAGGGGGAGGTCTTGTGATTTCTATAGGGGAGTTCTGGAGTCCTTCAAGGGAATTTTTGGGAATTTTGGGCTCTGCATGGGGAATTCTAGGGGTCCAAATGGGGCAATTTGGATTTTCTATGGGGAAATTGAATTTTGGTGCCTCTTTTGGGAAATTTCAGGGGAATTTTGGGTCCAAACACAGGAATTTGGGGAATTTCAGGCCCAAAAGTGGGAATTTTGGGATCTCTAGAGGGGATTTTGGGGAGTTTTGGGGTCACCAGAGGAGATTTTGCATCCAAACTTTGGAATTTGGGGTCCCAAAAGGGAATTTTTGGGAAATTTGGGTCCAAACTTGGGAATTTTGGGCTTCCTAGAGGGGATTTTTGGAGAATTTTGGATACAAACATAGGAAATTTTGGGAATTTTAGGTCCAAATGTGGGATTTTTTGGAATTTTTTTTCCCCAATTTCCTCTTTAAGTTCTTGGTGATTGGCAGCACCAGCACCATCAAGTCGTGCCTGCTGCACCATTTCATTGAGAGCAAGTGTAGGAACTTCTGGGAATTTTCAGAGATTTGGGGAATTCCAGGGGGTCGGGGGATTTTTGGGAATTGGTTTTTTGATTTGTGGGGTTTCTTGGGTGTTTTTGGGGAAATTTTAAAGTATTTTTAGGAAATTTGGAGGACTTCTTTTGCATTTTTAGAGTTTTTTCGGTTGGTATTGGGGTCTTTGGGGAGTATTTTGGGAATTTGGTGAATTCTAAGGAGCTGGGGAGTTTTTAGGGAATTTTTGAGGATTTGGGGGAGATTTTTAAAAATATTTCTGGGCATTTTAAGGTTTGGGTTTTTTTCATTTTCTGGGTGTTTTTTGTTGGTGTTTGGGGGAATTTTCTGGGAATTTTTTGGAATTTGGGGAGTTCTGGGTAGTCTGGGAAAATTTGGGAACATTATTGGAATCTTTGGAGGTATTTTCAGGGTTTCTTTTTTGAGCCATTTTGAGATTTTTTTCAGTTTTTTATTTATAATTTTGCTTTTTAATGTACTTTCTGGGGGATGTTTTTGAATTTTTAAGTGATTTTTGGTCACTTTTGGGGCCATTTTGTGTCATTTTTAGCCATTTTTTGTAATTTTGGAGGCATTTCCAGTCAGTTTTTAGTCATTTTTGGGCCATTTCCTGTCACTTTTCGGGCATTTTTGTGCTCTTTAGGGGTGTTTTTGGTGACTTTTGAGCCATTTTTTGCCAGTTTCAGTCCTGGTCTTAGTCTTGGTCTCAGCACAGTCCTGCTCCCAGTGCCAGTCTTGGTCCCAGAGTGCTCCCAGTCCCAATCTCATGCTTGGTCCCAGTCCCTGGGCAGTGCCAGTCTCAGTGCTGGTTCTGGTGCTGGCGTCGGTTCTGGTATCAGTTCTGGTTCCAGTCTTGGTCTCGGTGCCCATCCAAAAGCAGCGTTGCTCTTGGCGCCAGTCTTGGTGCCAGTGTTGTTCTCAGTCTTGGTGCTGGTGCCAGTTCTGGTGCTGATCTTGGTCTTTTTCGCGGTCGCGGTCCTGGTCCTGGAGATTTTAGGCCCATTTTGGTAATTTTAGGCCAAAGTGGGCAGGCTTAGGGTGGCTTTTAGGCCCCTTTGGATGATTTTAGGCCAAAACTTGTGGGTTTTAGGGTGGATTTTAGGCCCATTTCGGTGAATATAGGCCGAACTGGCTGGGTTTTAGGCTGGGTTTTTGAGCCTTTTAGTGTAGATTTTTGGCCCTTTTGGCTGATTTTAGGCAAAATCTGGTGGGGTTTAGTCTCATTTGAGAGATTTTAAGATAAACTGGGCAGTTTTAGGGTGGATTTTATATCCCTTTGGATAGTTTTTATGCCCATTTGAGTAGGGTTCAGTCCCGTTTGGGTAATTTTAGGCCAAATTTGGTAGGTTTTAGGGTGCACTTTAGGTACATTTCAGTGATTTTAGGCCAAACCAAGAATTTTCAGGGTGGATTTTACACCCTTTTGGGAGATTTAAGGGGATTTTTGGCCATTTTGTGTGGATTCTAAACCAATTTGGGCAATTTGAGGCCGCTTTGATTGGTTTTAGACCCCTTTGGATGATCTTAAAAGAATTTGGCTGATTTTAGGCCAAACCACATAGATACAGGGTAGATTTTAGTGCCCTCGGGGGGATTGTAAGCCTCTTTGGGTGATTTGAGTCCAAATCAGATCGGGTTTAGGTTAGATTTTTGGCCCCATTGGACAGTTTTAGGCTCTTTTGGGTGATTTTAGGCCAAAATGAGCCCTTTTAGGACCTCGGGTCCCCTTGGCCATACCCATTCACCTCATAATTCCCTGGCATTTATTTGGCCCTGCCCCTTTCCCCACACAGTTCCCGCCCTTTCCTTGGCCCCGCCTTCGCAGTTTAGGGTTCAGAAGCGGGGAGGAGGGGCAGAGAGGAAGATGCGGAGCGGAAGCAGGAGCGAGAAGAGAAGAGAAGAGAAGAGCAGACGAGGAATCGTGCGGCTCCAGCACTCCCTGAACCCGCAGCAGTCCCGGGACTATCGCCCCCAGACCCGCAGGTGCCCGGGGAGAGGGAGCTCGCCCCAAGTATCCCGGGGGCGTCCCTGGATTTGGGGTTTTTTGTGGGGGATGTTTGGAGCTTGCAGGACTCCCAAGCCGAGCCGCAAATGCCCCACGGGGGGACATCGGGAGCTCCCTGGGCGGTGTTTTTGGGGGGTTCCGGTGTCGGCAGAGCCCCCGCGGGAGTCGAGGGGATGCGGGTCCCCCCGCGGTGGGGGTTGGGCTTCCCGGGCCGGGCCCTCCGAGCTCTGCCGGGGCCACGTGGGGAGCGCGCGGGAGCGGTGGGGGCGGGAGAACACCGGGTTTGGGGAGTCCCGACAGAGCCGCGGCTTCCCTGAGTGCAACTCCAGAGAGAGGAGAGCCCCAGAAGCGCCAAGCGGGGACCCCGAGATGGGGGGACCCCTGGGATTGGCAGGACCCCGTTGGGGGCAGCTGGGGCTGGAGAGGTGGGATGGCCGGGAAAGGGGTTTGGGCGTCTCAGTGCTGGAAGTGGCTGCTCCCAGTATAAGCCCAGTTGCCCCCTCTCCCATGTGGTTCCAGTCTCCTTGGCACTGCCAGTATAAGCCCAGTCACTCCCAGTCTCCCTAAGTAGGGAGACAGAAGAGGGGGGAGCTTTTTGGGTTTCTGGGACTCCCAACAGCCTGGGGAGGGCAGTGACCCAGTAGACGGGGGCCCCCCAATACAAGCGTGACCCCCAGCAGCTGGGACAGGGCAGAAACCCTGAACACCAGATGAGGGACCGAAGACAGGGAACTCCAGGGAGGCATTTTCAGGGCAAAATCTTGGTGTTTGGGAGGTTTTTCTGGATCCCAAATACTCAGTGACTGCTAGAGATGGACTTGGGCAAAGGGACCTTCAAACTCAGCATGCTCATCTCTTGTTTTCCCTCAAACCAGGATTTCCCGTTCCCAAGACCTTGGCTGGATAAAGGAGGAGGCTGTGAGGAAGACGAAGATGCCCCAGGACAGCCAGGCAGGTGATGAGGAAGTCACTGCCCCTTTCCCCCTCTCTCCTGCTCCATCTCCCAGCCCAGCCTGGCCTCCGGCTGCAGGACAACCCCGCTGCCGACGCCGTCCTGCCAGGGATGCATTGAAGGGATCTCCTTCCCCTTGCGTGTGGCATGGAGGCTAATCCCATCCTCTCCTTGTGTTCCTCCCCCAGAAAAGGAGCTGAGCTGAGCATGGAGACTGCGGAGGACAAATCCCCATGGCAGAACCTCGTGGGAGAGGCCGTTTTGAGCGGCTCCATGGCGCAGGAATCCAAGGGGCAGGAAAAGCTGCAGAGATCCCTCACAAGGAGGGGCTGCAAGCACAGATCACGAAGATCTGAAGAGGAGAGATCCACCCTGTGCTGGGAAGGCAGCCAAAGATCGAGCCAGATCTCAGACTTAGTGGTCCATGAGCAGCTTCATGATGGGGAGAAGACCCACAAGTGCTTGGAGTGTGGGATGAGCTTCAGCCTGAGGTCCCTCCTCATCCGCCACCAGAGGATCCACACTGGGGAACGACCCCACGAATGTGTGGACTGTGGGAAGAGCTTCAGCCGGAGCTCCCACCTGATCTGTCACCAGAGGATCCACACGGAGGAGAGGCCATACGAGTGTGGGGAATGTGGGAAGAGCTTCAGCCGGAGCTACACCCTGATTGTCCACCAGAGGATCCACACAGGGGAACAGCCCTACAAGTGTGGGGAATGTGGGAGGAGCTTCAGCCAGAGCTCCATCCTGATCCGCCACCAGAGGACCCACGCTGGAGAAAGACCCTACCAGTGTATGGAATGTGGGAAGAGCTTCAGGTCGAGCTCTGACCTGATGAAACACCAAAGGATCCACACTGGGGAGAGGCCCTATGAGTGTGATAAATGCAGAAAGAGCTTTCCCACCAGCTCAAATCTCCTCCTGCACCAGCGGATCCACACAGATGAGAAGCCCTTCCGCTGCCCCGACTGTGGGAAGGGCTTCAGGCAGAACTCCACCCTCATCAACCACCGGCGCATCCACACTGAGGTGAGGCTCCAGGACTGTGAGGAATGTGGGATGAGCGTCAGCTGGGGCTCCCACCTGACCTGCCACCAGAGGACCAACACCAGAGAGAGGCCCCACAAGTGTGAGGAATGTGGTATGAGCTTCAGCCGGAGTTCCAGCCTGATCCGCCACCAGAGGATCCACACTGGGGAACGGCCCTACAAGTGTGGGGAATGTGGGAAGAGTTTCAGACGTAATGCACACCTGATCCAGCACCAGAACATCCACACTGGGGAAAGGCCATACAAGTGTGGGGAATGTGGGAAGAGCTTCAGGCACCATACCAACCTGATCGTCCACCAAAAGATTCACACTGGGGAGAGGCCCTACAAGTGTTCCGAGTGTGGGAAGGGGTTTCGGATCAGCTCGCGTCTCCTCCTGCACCAGCAGATTCACAGAGAGGAGAGGTCCTTCCACTGCCCCGACTGTGGGAAGGGCTTCAAACACAACTCCACCCTCACTGTCCACCGGCGCATCCACACCGGGGAGGGGCCCTACAAGTGTCTCAGCGTGGGAGGAGCTCCTCACACATCTCAGCCTTGACCCAACACCAATGGAGCCATTGGTAAGGGAAGCCCTGTGAGTGTCCCCAGTGGGCGAAGAGCTATGTGCGCTGCTCCAGCTCCATCCCCCACTGGAGGAGCCACGTTGGGCAGAGCCCTGGTGACCCACATTCCCTATGATCCATAATGGGAAGACACCTGGCTGATTATCTTTTTGTTTTGGTCTTATTTTTTTCTCTTCTGCCTCTCTTTGCACTCCAGAAGCCCAGAGGGATGGATCTGTCACCTCAAAAACACTACAATCCCACTAAAAACAACTCAATCTTATGCCAAGAGGGCTCTATCCCACCTCAAAATGGCTTGTTCTCACCTCAGAAAAACTCAATCCCACACCAAACTTGCTCAATTTCGCAGCTGCCAGGGTGAGATGGCATTGGAAGGAGATTGGGAGAAGTGGGATTCAAATTTGGAGCAGTGGGATCGGGATTGTGTAGGGCTGGTAGGGTGAGATGTATTTTGATAGTAAATAAAACTTTCAGAATTCTTGATCTCTATCCCACATATTTTCAGTTCAGTGTCAGTTCTGTTTTCAGAGTGCCACCTTCTCAGCTGATTGTGCCTGTGTCCTCCTTTCTCTCCTGCCTCTCTCTGCCTGTTTGTCTCTTAGTGTCTCACTCTACCCAAGACAGCTCTCACCAAGGATGCTGCCCTGATTGAATTCCCAATGCAGGAGCTCCAAGGAGCATGGCTGAAGTTCTGGAGGCTGGCAGTGAAATGTCACTGTAGGATCTTGCTGCCATTGGCTTTCAGCCCCTTCTTCATAGCTTTTCCTTGAAGGGCAGGAAGATCTTTTCCTTGCTGGGCACTGGAATTGCAGAGCCTTGGAGTGTGTGCCATGCAGGAGCACCCAGAGTAGGATCCTGTGGGCATGGCTCCCATGGACTGGGATCCTCCAGCCTGGGACTGCACAGACTGGCCCCATCTGGATCAGGAGTATCCAGACTGGGATCATGCAGACTGGGACCTTGTAGGACTGGGATTGTACAGAGTGGGATCACATGGACTGGGATTGTACAGACTGGGATTGTATGGTTCAGAACTCTATAGACCAGGATCATACAGACTGGGATCGTACGGACCAGGATGGCTGCACTGGATCCATGCAAACCGAGGCAGTCCTGCCCTGCCCAGGGCTCCCTCCCAGTCCCTCCCATTCCTCTCCAGTCCTGAACAGCGGTGCAGCCAGAACACCTTGGAGCGAACAATTTGGTCCTGGAGCAATCCTGGTGCTGGTCTCAGTCTCAGTCCTGGAGCAGTTCCAGTGCCGGTACCAGTGCCAGTCTTGGTCCCAGATTGCTCCCAGTGCCAGTCCCAGCCTCGGTCCCAGTCCCGGTGCAGGGCCAGTCTCGGTGCTGGTTCCAGTGCTGGTCTTGGTGTCAGTCCTGGATTGCTCCTGATCTTGGTTCTGGCCTCAGCCCTGAAGCAGTCCTGGATCCCTCCCAGTGCTGGTGCCAGTTCCCAAGTGCTTCTGGTGCCAATCTCAGTGTTAGTCTAGGTGTCAGTCTTGGTCCCTGCGCCAGTTCTGGTGCCAGTTTTGGTCTTGGTCTTAGTCCCAGCCCCAGTATTGGTCCTGGAGCGGTGCCGGTCTTGGTTCCAGTGTCAGTCTCAGTCTTGGTGCTGGTGCCAGTTCTGGTACTGATCTTGGTCCTGGTCCCTGAAATTTTAGTCCCATTTGGGTGATTTTAGGCAAAACTGGGCAGGTTTAGGCTGTGTTATAGATCACTTGGAATGATTTCTAGCCTTTTAGGGTGGATTTTAGGTCCCTTTGGCTGACTTAGGGCCAAATCTGTTGGGGTTTAGGGTAGATTTTAGATCCCTTTGGATGATTTTAGGTGCATTTGGGTGGGGTTTAGGCCTGATTGGCTGATTATGGCCCAAAACTGTTGGGTTTTAGGGTGGGCTTTAGGTCCCTTTGGGTAATTTTAAGCCAAACCAAGTACTTTCGTGGTGGATTTTATGCTCATTTGGGAGATTTAAGGGTGGGTTTAGGCCATTTTGCATGGGTCATAAACCAGTTTGGGCAATTTAGGCCGTTCTGGTTGGTTTTATACCATTTTTATGTTGAGCTAATCATGGGTTTAAGATGTTAAAAGGCCAAGAGCATATTCTGATTATTGCAAAAGTGCTTATTTTATATAAATGCACCAGTCTCGAAGACTAGGGTTCTAATACGTGGTCTTACTAAAAGTTACAATATTTAAAATCCCAGTGGGCATAGAAGCAGATTAACAAAGAGTTCCAACCAGAGGGCAGTAACATTTTAACAGTGTTCAGCTATGGGAGGAGGACAGATTTAACAAGGAATCCCAGCCCAGGGAAAAACAGAGTGACAGGGAATCCGGCCCAGGGGAGAAGGCAGACCGACAAGGGCTTCCAATGACAGAGGAAAGCAGGCTGGACGGGGTCCTGGCCACATGGAAAGCCAGACTGGCAAAAGTCCCGGCCACAGGGAGAGACAGGTTCCTGGTCCCGAGCAGCGTTCTCCACAGCAGCGACTGAAGCAGCAGAAGCTACTGCCGTAGCAGCAGCTGTGCCAGCAGCAGCACCCTCCACACAGCGACAGTAACAGAAACAGCAGATGCACCCCCCAAGTGACATAATACCTGACAAAGTCCTGGCAACAGCTCTCTGGCAGTGATTCCCTGGCAAAAGCCCATTCTTTCTGGTGGTAGATGGCATGGAGATGGATCGATCACCAAGAACTGATTAAGCGATACCAGTGCCCCAAGACCAGGGGATTTTTATCCATAAACTCTAAATGCATATTCATTTTCTTATCTTTGGATTGTCCAGTTAGCTGACAACACATTTCTAAAACAATCTTTCTACACCAATCTAAACCTAACTCTGAAAGTGAACAAAATTATGAAAAACTACAAAAGTTAGCATCAGTCCTTACACAAAAACCTACGCATATAGCATATCTATTAACTTAAAAGATTCTGTATCTAATAATGTAAAAGCTTCTATCTTACTCACGTGAAAGTACCTACTCTATCTAGTACAGTAAGTGATGTTTTTGTTATGTCTAAGGCTGAGCTATCAGGCCTCAGACCTCTGGGCCCTGTGCTGGCAAACTATTCTCTAAGGCACTTATAATCGAATTATGTAAAACTAAGGGCTAAGCTTCTATTTCATAGCTATGTGGCTTAATATATTTTAATTTCTCTAAAGTCTTCAATTCAACCCTTGTATCATTCTCTCCCCCTGGGGAACCCAGGGGGCTTGTACTCCAACACCTTTGGATGATTTTATCACCATTTAGCTGAATTTAGGCCAAACCATGTGGATTTAGGATGAATTTTAGGGCCTTATGCATGATTTTAGGAAACTTTGGGGGGGTTGTAGGCCTCTTTGGGTGACTTGAGACCAAACCTGATCAGGTCTAGGGTGGATTTTAGATCCCTTTAGACAATTTTAGGCCCTTATTGGTGATTTTTTTGTTTGCCTTGTTATACCTATTAGTAAAGAACTGTTATTCCTATCCCCGTATCTCTGCCTGAAAGCCATTTTAATTTTTCTAAATTATAATCATTTGAGGGGAGGGGATCTGAATTATCCATTCCAAGAGAGGCACTGCTCCTCTTTAGCAGATACCTGTCTTCTTTCAAAACCAAGACAGATTTTGGTGCCCAAACGTGGGGCTTGAGGGCATTGAGAGAAAAAAGGGAATAACAGTTCTTAAGTGACCTAATTTCTTGTTCACTGGATATAGAAACCTTGATAGGTAACGCCATGTGGTCTAACTTATCCTGGTTCGGGTGGCATGTGGTTGTGGCTTTATTTTGCCCATTTGCAGGCCCTTACCTAAACATGGGCCCTATAACGAAAGCTACTGTGGCTGTTATCCAGTTTGTTTTATGGGCTGATAAGGTGAGGAATTCACTGATTTTTAACTTGGTCTGGACAGCAAGCACGTGGATACGTGGCTATCACACACTAGGTGGGTATATTTGGTGTTACTTTAAGAATGGTACTCTTTTTGAGGAAATGACAGTGAAGGAAGTTCTCTCAGGAGAATCTGTATTTTGCTAAATTAATATCTCAGTTCTTGAAAGACCCCCCACCCAGTGCCTTCAAGGTGGTCACTGGAGGGCAGGGATGTCCAGCAGGGAGGGCAGTGTGGGGCCACGGTGCAGAGCAGCCTCAAAAGCAGCAGTGGTGGGACAGTGCCCAGCTCCAGCAGGGCAGCAGGAGGAGAGCTCAGGATTTTCCCAGGCACACAAGCAGATGGTGGTAGCTTTCCTCAGGATCAGACCCGGTGGTACCAGTGGAACTTTTCCCGCAGCAACAGCAGCCTCTCCCGACGAAAAGCACACCCAAAGTGAAGCTGCCCTCCAGCCCCGTCTTTCTCCCCCCCTCGAGAGAAACTCCCAGAGACAAAGGGTGTAGCCAAATGCAAGGGTCCATCTTTTTGTTTCAGCTGAGCGCTGATAAGTACCCAGCAATTAGTTGCCAAGCAACTCTTGGGAAAAAATTCTATAGGTGAAAAAGAAAGAAGCCTAACCCCCAACAGACAGGAAGGAACTGGAAGAAACAAGGATGATGCTGGGAGTGACGGCATCACAACAGGATAATAGTAGGAGTGACTGGGTCTGCTAGAGGCAACTGGGACTGCACTGGGAGGAAATGGGACCATACTAGGGTCAACTGGGATCATACTGGGAGCACCTGGGAATGAGTGTGGAGAATGTGGGAAGAGCTTCAGAGTGAGAACCCTGCTGATACAGCACCACAACATCCACACCGGTGAGAGGCTCTACAAGTATGCAGTGTGGGAAGGGGTTTCCAATCAGCACCCAGCTCCTCAAGCACCAGCAGATTCATTCAGAGAAGAGGCCATTTCGCTGCCCTGACTGCTGGAAGGGCTTCAAACAGAACTCCACTCTCATCACCCACCGGCACATCCACACCAGGGAGAGGCCCCATGAGTGTGAGGAATGTGGGAAGAGCTTCAGCTACAGAGCCAGCCTGTTCCTCCACCAGAAGATCCACACTGCGGAGAAGCCATACAAGTGTGGGGAATGTGGGAAGGTGCTTCAGCTACAGAGCCAGCCTGCTCCCCCACCAGAAGATTCACACTGGGGAGAGGCCCTACAAGTGTTCCAAGTGTGGGAAGAGTTTTCTGACCACCACTGAGCTCCTCAAGCACCAGCAGTTTCACACAGAGGAAAGCCCTGACTGCAGGAAGGGCTTCAAGGACAAATCCAACCTCACCACCCACAGGCGCATTCACACCAGGGAGAGGCCCTACGAGTGTGAGGAGTGTGGGATGAGCTTCAGCCAGAGCTCCAATCTGATCCGCCACCAGAGCACCCATACTGGGGAACAGCCCTATGAGTGTGGGGAATGTGGGAAGAGCTTCACAGAGAAAGCCCTCCTGAACCAGCACCAGAACATCCACACTGGGGAGAAGCCGTACAAGTGTGGGGAATGTGGGAAGGGCTTCAGGCAAAGAGGCAGCCTGAACATCCACCAAGTGATCCACACTGGGGAGAGGCCCTACAAGGGTTCCGACTGTGGGAAGGGGTTTCTGATCAGCATCCAGCTCCTCGTGTCTTGGATCCCGGGCTGATAGCCTTCCGAGATTGCAGATTAAATCCTTTTTTCCAAGCCCTGTGCCAGAAGGAGTCAGGATGCGTCGGTTTCTTTATCAAAGCTGTTTATTCTTTCTTGTTCCTAAACATTCCTTCTCAGCTAGCGTAGATGCTACCTACACCGCTGCCCAAGGCTAACTGCCCTACACCGCTGCCCAAGGCTAACTGCCTCGCTCATGGGCGGTCACTATCTCTTATACCAATTGTTACGTGCTAGTTGTTTTCAATATTATACCAATACTCATCACCTTTATTAAACAGTGTACTTTCACACTAAACCATTCCAAAAGTGCCACCACCACAGCAGAAGATAGAAGGCAAGAAGAAGAAGCAGAAGGACAGGGACACGCCCAGATTCCTCCATCTTGCCTTCTTGAACCTCCATTAAACCCCAAAATTCTACATCTACACCCAGTGATAAATTAATACTATCCTAATCAAACTCTCATGGCTTGTCTCTGGACCCCTTGCCAGGGTCTCGGATCACCCAGGGCACCCAGAGGGATGTCCTGGGTTCTGACACTCGTGCACCAGCAGATTCACACAGAGGAGAGGCCCTTCCCCTGCCCAGACTGCGAGAATGGCTTCAAGCAGAACTCAAACCTGATCACCCACCAGTGCATCCACACTGGGGAGAGGCCCTGTGAGTGCCCCTCAGAAGTGGAAGAGCTTCTCACAGAGCTCAAACTTGACCAAACAGCAACGGAAGCACCAGTAAGGGAAGCCCTGCAAGTGCCCCCAGTGTGGGAAGAGCTTTGTGCGCTGCTCCAGCTCCATCCCCCAGTGGAGGAGGAATATTGGGCAGGGCCCTGGTGACCCACATTGCCTGGGATCCATGTGGGGAAGACACCTGTGTGGTTATCCTTTTGTTTTGGCTTTACTTTTTTTCACTTCTTCCTCTTTTTTCACTCCAGAAGTTAAGAGGGATCGGAACTGTCACCTCAAAACCACTCCAATCCCACTGAGAACAGCTCAAGTTTAAACCAAAATGGCTCAATCCCACCTCAAAATGGCTTTTTCACCTCAGAAAAGCTCAATCCCATGCCAAACCTACTGGATTTGTCTTGGTTTTGAAAGAAGACAGGTATCTGCTAAAGAGAGGCAGGGCCTCTCTTGGGATGGATAATTCAAATCCCCTTCCCTCAAATTATTATAATTTAGAAAATTAAAACGGCTCTCAGGCAGAGATATGGGGATAGGAATAACAGTTCTTTACTAATATGTATAACAAGGCAAACAAACAACAACAACTACAGCAATTAATAGCGAAAACAGAACCAGGGACCTTGATGGAGCTTGGTCTCACAAAACTCGGGGCAGTCTGGTCTCTGGGGACTCTAAAAAAAAGGTACTAAGCTGGAACGGTGGGGTATCTCGGGCTGGTGGATCGGATGAAGTTCGGAGCTCCATCGGTGGTCACTGGAGGGCAGGGATGTTTGGCAGGGAGGGCAGTGTGGGCCTGTGGTGCAGAGCAGCTCTAAAACAGTGCCGAGGCAGTGGGACAGGGCTGAGCCAACTCCAGCAGGGCAGCAAAAGGAGAGAGATCAGGATCTTCCTGGGCACACAAGCAGATGATAGCAGCTTTCTTCAGGACCAGATCTCGGTGGTGCCAGTGAGAAGCTCACGCAGCAACGGCAGCCCCCTCTTCTCCCGATGCAGGCCACACCAAAAGTGAAGCTGCCCTCCAGCCCCGTCTTTCTCCCCCCCTCGAGAGAAACTCCCAGAGACAAAAGGGTGTAGCTAAATGCCAGGGTCCATCTTTTTTGTTTCAGCTGAGCACTGATAAGTACCCAGCTATTAGCTGCCAAGCAACCCTTGGGAAAAAAATTCTATAGGTGAAAAAGAAAGAAACCTAACCCCCAACAGGATTCCAGAGCCTCCAGTGTGAGATGGGATTGGCTGGAGACTGGGAGAAGTGGGATCCAAATCTGGAGCAGTGGGATTGGGATTGTGTGGGGCTGGCTGGGTGGGATGTGTTTCGATAGTAAATAAAACTTTGAGCGTTCTTGATTCCTGTTGCATTCATTTTCAGTCAGTGTCAGTTCTGGTTTGAGTGTCACCTTCTCAGCTGCTTGTGGCTGTGTCCTCCTTTCTCTGGTGCCTCTCTGTGTCTGCTCTGTTTGTCTCTCTGTGTCTCCCTTGAGCCAGGGCAGCTCCCAGCAAAGCCCCTGCCATGACTGAATTCCCAAGGCAGAAGCTCCAAGGAGCATGGCTGAAGTTCTGGGGGCTGGCAGTGCAATGTCCCTGTAGGATCTTGGTGCCCTTGGCTTTGGGCCCCTTCTTGAGAGCTTTGCCTTGAAGCAGGGCAGGAAGATCTTTTCCTTGCTGGGCACTGGCATTGCAGAGCCCTGGGGTGTGTGCCATGCAGGAGCACCCAGACTGGGATCCTGTGGGCTGGGATCCCATGGCCTGGGATCCTCCAGCGTGGGACTGCACAAAGCGGGCCCATGTGGATCGGGAGCATCCAGACTGGGATCCTGTGGGCTGAGACCTTGTAGGACTGGGACTGTACAGACTGGGACTGTACAGACTGGGATCACATGCACTGGGATCACATGCACTGGGATTTCACTGGCTGGGACCATCTGGATCAGAATTGTAGAGACTGGGATCATACAAACTGGGATCATGTGGACCGGGATGGCTGCACCCGAACGATGGGAACAAGGGCGGTCCCGCCCAGTCCCTCCCATCCTGGAGGGTTCCTCCCAGTCGTTCCCAGTGGTGCAACCAAACCTCCCCAGAGCAAATGTGGAGATCGTGGAACAATCCTGGTTCCAAGCCAGCCTCAGTCTCAGTCTTGTTCCTGGAGTGCTCCTGATGTCAATCTCGGTTCTGGTGTCGATCTCGATTCTGGAGCAGTACTGGTCCCAGTCTCAGTCTTGGTTCTGGTGCCAGTTCCAATTTCAATCCTGGTCTCAGTCTAGGTCTCTGAGCAGTCTTGGTCTCATTGCTGGTCCTAGTGTCAATTTTGGTCCTGGAGTTCTCTCAGTTCCAATCTCAGTCTCAGTCTCTGTCCCGGAGCGTTGCCAGTCTCAGTGCTGGTTCTGGTGCTGCTCTCATTCTCAGTCCTGGAACTCTCCTGCTGACGGACCCAGTTCCAGAGTTCTCCCAGTGCCATTCCCAGTGTCAGTATTAGTCCCAGTCTCGGTGCTGGTGCGGTGCCTGGTCCCAGTTCTGGTGTCGCTTCTGGTCCAAGTCCTACTCCCATTCCCAGAGAGGCGCTGGTGTCGGTTCTGGTGTTGGTTCTGGTCCTGATCTTTGTGCTGTCTGTCCTGGTTTTAGGCAAATTTGGGAGAAAACCTCCAAAACGACTCTCCCTCCCGTCCCCTCCCTCCTCTCCCCCAACCGGTTTGGGAAAGACTTCCTCCGAGAGAAGTGGAAAGAAACCTGTTTATTAAACAGGCAAAGCACTCCCCAGCACAATAAATTGAACAATACCAGATGACAAGAACTTTGTGCCGCTCTGGAGAGATGACAAATTTAGAAAGAAGGTCTCCCCTGGAGGTGGTTGCTCTGTTCTCAGTCCCTCTGGTGCTGGGAAAAGTTGCTGCTCAGGGTAGATCTTGGTGGGTCCCACGTGCTTCCCTGGGTCCTCAGTCCAGAGAGATTTTTACAGTTCCAAGGGAAGGAAAAAAAGAAAGAAAAGGAAAAAAACTTCTCTGCCTCCGCTAGCTACACTAACTAACTAACTAAAAATACAAAAGAAGAAGAGCCTCTCTCCGTCCTGCACTGTGTGTTGCTGAAGCTTGCCCGAGGCTCAAGGCCACACGGAGGATCCGAGTTTCTGAAAACACAACCACGCTTCTCCCTCCCCTTTGCTCTCAGACCCAATATTAAAGGTACAGAGTGTAATACCCAGCATAACCCAACAGAAGACTGGGGATACAAACATCATAACAACACCCTAGGACACGGTGCCAGAGCGGTGCCGCTCTCGGTGCCAGTCTCGGATCCGGCGTCGGTCTCAGTCTCGGTGCTGGTGCCGGTTCTGGTGCTGATCTTGCCGCCGTCCTGGAGATTTTGGGCCTCTTTGAGTGGTTTTAGGCCAAACTGGGCAGCCTTAGAGTGGATTTTAGGGCCCATTGTATGATTTTAGGCCTAATCTGGTCTAGTATAGTCTCATTTAGGTGACTTTAGGATAAAGTGGGCAGTGTTAGGCTGGATTTTAGATCCTTTTGAAGGATTTGAGGCCCATTTGTGTGGGGCTTAAGCGTGTTTGGGTGATTTTAGGTTAAACCTGTTGAGATTTAGGGTGAACTTTTGGTCCGTTTTGGTAATTTTAGGAAAAAGGAAGTACATTTACAGTGGATTTTATACGCATTTGGGAAATTGAAGGGTGACTTGAGGCGATTTGGTGGGGGTTTTAAAGCAGTTTGGACCGTTTTTGCCCCTTAGATTGGATTTTATATTCCTTTGCATAATTTTATCTGCATTTAACTGATCTTAGCCCAAACGATGTAGATTTAGGGTGGATTTTAGGCCACGTTGTGGGGATTTTTTTCCTCTTTTGGTGACTTGAGACCAAACGTGATGGGAATTTCGGTGGATTTTGGACCCCTTTGGACAATTTCAGAATCCATTTAGGCTATTTTAAACAAACCGGGCCCATTAGGACCCAGCGTCCCCTTAGCCGCGCCCATTCCCCTCACAGTTCCCACCCTATGCCTGACCCGGCCCCCTTCCCCTAACGGTTCCCGCCCTTTTTTGGGCCCGCCCCTTTCCCCTCACGGTTCCCGCCCCGTCCCTGACCCCGCCCCTTTCCCTTCACAGTTCCCGCCCTTTCCTTGGCCCCGCCCCTTTCCCCTCACGGTTCCCGCCCTTTCCTTGGCCCCGCCCTCCCAGTTCGGGGCTCGGAGCGGGCGAGGAGGAGGAGGGAGGGAGGAAGAGGCGGAGTGGCAGCCGGGAGCGGGAGGAGAAGACGAGCGGAGGTTTCGGGCGGCTCCAGCGCTCCGGGGAGGTGCAGCAGGGCCGGGGAGCATCGGCGGCATCCCGCAGGTGCCCGGGGAGGGGAAGCTCGCCCCGAATCTCCCGTGCTGTGGAGAGTCCCTGGGTTTGTGGTTTTTTAGTGGGGGATGTTTGGAGCTTGCAGGGCTCCCAAGCCGAGGCGCAGATGCCCCTCGCGGGGAGATCGGGGGCTCCCCGGGCGGTGTTTTTGGGGGTTGGCGGTGTGGGCAGAGCCGGGTCGGGGGCCGGGGCCCAGCAGGTTTGTCCGTGAGCGGGACGGGCGAGAGAGGAGAGCCCCAGAAGCGCCAAGCGGGGAGGCCGAGAGGGGGGAGCCCTGGGCTTGTCGGGAGC
Source organism: Acrocephalus scirpaceus scirpaceus (assembly GCA_910950805.1). Lineage (NCBI taxonomy): Eukaryota > Metazoa > Chordata > Aves > Passeriformes > Sylviidae > Acrocephalus > Acrocephalus scirpaceus. The sequence goes on along the minus strand of CAJVGK010000042.1, from coordinate 1,074,117 downwards.
CCGTTGGGGGCTGCTGGGGCTGGAGGGGCGGGCTGGGCGGGCAAGGGGTTCGGGGGTGCCGGTGCTGGAAGTGGCTGCTCCCAGGATGAGCCCAGTTTCCCCCTGTCCTGGTTTAGGGCAAATTTGGGAGGAAACATCCAAATTGGCTTCTTCTGGAAAGCAAACTTAAACCAGTTGTCTCTGTTTCACAACTGAAACTGGTCCGGGAAATAAAAAAAACAAAACTTCCTCAGAGAAAATGTACAAAAATATAATTATTTAAACAAGCAAAGTGCCCACAAGCACAAAGAATGAATAATATGAAACAGTAAAACCTTCTGTTACTCTGAAGTGAGATGGTAAACTCAGAACGTCTCTGCCCTGGGCAGCTCAGCTCTGTCTCCTATCAGGCCTTTGGAGGTCCAGGCCCCGGTGGGCCGCAGTTGCAAAAGCCCTCGGTGCTCCTCTGGGTTTTTCAGTCTGGAGCAGCTTTAAACAGGCCTAAGAAAAAAAAAAAAGAGAAAAAAACATTCCAGAGAACTTCTCTGTGCTAGCTAGCTAAAACTTAATAAGTCACAGGAGATCTCAGTCTGCAGTCTGTCCGAGACTCAAACACACAGTCTGGAGAAGAGAGGAATGCGGAGGAGTCAGTGAGTTTCTCAAAACAAACTGCTCGCTTCTCCTTTCTCTGTTCCGCTCTCAGAATCAGTCTTAAAGGTACAGAACACAATATACTTAACATGATTAAGGGATAGAAGCATCATAATCACCCTAAGACACCCCCCCATGTGGTTCCAGTTTCCTGGGCACTCCCAGTCAGAGCCCAGTCCCTGCCAGTATCTGTAAGTGGGGAGACAGAAGAGGGGAAGCTTTTCGGGTTGCAGGGACTCGCAGCAGCGTGGAGAGGGCAGGGCCCCAGTAAATGGGGGATCTCCTTCCCCTTGCGTGTGGCACGGAGGCAAATGCCATCGTGTCGTTGTCCTTCCTCCCGCAGGCAAGGAGCTGAGCATGGAGAGCAGGGAGGACAAATGCCCGCGGCAGAACCTGGTGGCAGAGGCCGTTTTGAGCGGCTCCAGGGCAGCGCAGGAATGCAATGGGGAGGAAAAGCCCCGGAGATCCCTCATGAGAAGGGGCTGCAAAGACAGATCGGGAGGGTGTTGGGAGGAAGAACCCAGTGTGTGCTGGGAAAGCGGCCAGAGCTCAGAGCTGGAGTTCCATGAGCAGCTTCCTGATGGGATGAAGCCTCACAGGTGCTTTGGGTGTGCGAAGAGCTTCAGCCGGAGATCGGACCTGATCTGTCACCAGAGGATTCACACAGATGAACGGCCCTATGAGTGTGGAGAATGTGGGAAGAGCTTCAGGAGGAGCTCCCATCTGATCTGCCACCAGAGGATCCACACTGGGGAGAGGCCCTATGAGTGTGGGGAATGTGGGAAGAGCTTCAGACAGAGGTCCAGCCTAATCCAGCACCAGAACATCCACACTGGAGAGAAGCTGTACAAGTGTGGGGAATGTGGGAAGGGCTTCAACCAAAGAGGCAGCCTGATCATCCACCAGAAGATCCACACTGGGGAGAGGCCTTATGAGTGTTCTGAGTGTGGGAAGGGCTTTCGGATCAGCAGCCATCTCCTTGTACATCAGCAGACACACACAGAGGAGAGGCCCTTCCGCTGCTCTGACTGCGGGAAGGGCTTCAAGCAGAACTTCACCCTCATCACCCACCGGCGCATCCACACAGGGGAGAGGCCCCACGAGTGTGGGGAATGTGGGATGAGCTTCAGAAAGAGAGAACAGCTGATCCAGCACCGGAGGACCCACACTGGAGAACGGCCCTACGAGTGTGGGGAATGCAGGAAGAGCTTCAGGCAAAGCTCCCACCTGATCTGTCATCAGAGGATCCACACTGGGGAGAGGCCCTACAAATGTGATAAATGCAGGAAGGGGTTTCTGACCAGCTCCCATCTCCTCAAGCACCAACGGACTCACACAGATGAGAGGCCCTTCAGCTGCCCTGACTGTGGGAAGGGCTTCAAGCGCAATTGCCACCTCATCACCCACCACCGCATCCACACTGGGGAACGGCCCTACCAGTGTGAAGAATGTGGGAAGAGCTTCATACAGAGAGCCCAGCTGATCCAGCACCAGAGGATCCACACTTGTAAGAAGCCGTACAAGTGTGGGGAATGTGGGAAGAGCTTCAGGCACAGTGGCAGCCTGAGACTCCACCAGAAGATCCACACTGGGGAGAGGCCCTACAGGTGTGGGGAATGTGGGAAGGGGTTTCTGACCAGCTCCCATGTCCTTGTACATCAGCTGATTCACACAGAAGAGAGGCCCTTCCGCTGCCCTGACTGCGGGAAGGGCTTCAAGCAGAACTCCACCCTCACTGTCCACCGGCGCATCCACACTGGGGAGAGGCCCTATGAGTGTTCCCACTGTGGGAAGATCTTCTCACAGAGCTCAGACTTGACCCGACACCAACGTAAGCACCGGTAAGGGAAGCCCTGCAAGTGCCCCCAGTGCGGGAAGAGCTTTGTGCACTGCTCCAGCTCCATCCCCCAGTGGAGGAGGCACATTGGGCAGAGCCCTGGTGATCCATATTCCCTGGGATCCATGTGGGGAAGACACATGGCTGGTTATCCTTTTCTTTTGGTCATAATGTTTTTTTCTTTTCCCTCTCTTTGCACTCCAGAAGTTAAGAGGGATCGGATCTGTCACCTCAAAACCACTCCTATCCCACTGAGAACAGCTCAAGTTTAAACCAAAATGGCTCAATCCCACCTCAAAATGGCTTTTTCAACCTCAGAAAAACTCAATCCCACGCCAAACTTCCTCGATTCCATAGCCACCACTATGAGATGGGGTTGGCAGGAAATTGGGAGAAGAGGGATCCAAATTTGGCACGGTGGGATTTCGATTGTTTGGGGTTGGATGGGTGGGATGTGTTTAATAGTAAATCAAATTTGAGAATTCTTGATTCCTATTGCATTCATTGTCAGTCAGTGTCTGTTCTGGTTTCAGAGTGCCACCTTCTCAGCTGCTTGTGGCTGTGTCCTCCTTTCTCTGGTGCCTCTCTGTGCCTGCTCTCTTTGTCTCTCAGTGTCTCCCTTGAGCCAGGGCAGCTCCCAGCCAAGCCCCTGGCCTGAGTGAATTCCCAAGGCAGGAGCTCCAAGGAGCATGGCTGAAGTTCTGGGGGCTGGCAGTGCAATGTCCCTGTAGGATCTTGGTGCCCTTGGCTTTGGGCCCCTTCTTGAGAGCTTTGCCTTGAAGCGGGGCAGGAAGATCTTTTCCTTGCTGGGCACTGGAATTGCAGAGCCTTGGAGTGTGTGCCATGCAGGAGCACCCAGAGTAGGATCCTGTGGGCATGGCTCCCATGGACTGGGATCCTCCAGCCTGGGACTGCACAAAGATTTTAGGCGAATTTGGGTCATTTTAGGCAAAACCTGCTGGATTCAGGGTGAGTTTTAAGCCCTTGAGGGTCATTTAAGGCCAAACCAGGCCCTTTTAGGACCGCGCGTCCCCTTGACCCCGCCCGTTTCCCTCAAAATTCCCGCCCAGTCACTGACCCCGCCCGTTTCCCCTCACGTTGCTCGCCCCCAATCTCCCGGGGGGATCCCTGGGTTTGGGGTTTTTTTGTTTGGAGCTCGCAGGGCTCCCAAGGCGAGGCGCAGATACACCTCGGGGGGAGATCGGGGGCTCCCCGGGCGGTGTTTTTGGGGGTTGGCGGTGTGGGCAGAGCCGGGTCGGAGGCCGGGCCCAGCAGGTTTGTCCGTGAGCGGGACGGGCGAGAGAGGAGAGCCCCAGAAGCGCCAAGCGGGGAGGCCGAGGTGGGGGGAGCCCTGGGCTTGTCGGGAGCCAGGCGGGGGCTGCTGGGGCTGGAGGTTTGGGCTGGGCGGGCAAGGGGTTCGGGGGTGCCGCTGCTGGGAAAGGGGTTCACGGCTCCAGGTCCACGAAACGGCTGTTCCCAAGATGAGCCCAGTCACTCCCAGTCATTCCTTGCTATGGTGTAATTTGCCATCAACACGGTCCCAGTTTCATTCCGTCCCTCCTATAATAAACAGGGCAGGAGATTTTTCTCCTTTTAACAGCCTTTATTGGGATCAGCTCGGGGTGGGGGCCCGAGGGGTTAAGCACACGCCGCCGCTGCTCCCAGAAGCAACTCGGAGAATGTGTGTAGCAGCTTCGTCCACTAGGCTGCAGGCTACTCCCAGAAGCAACTCGGAGGGGGAGGTGTGCAGCCGCCTCATTCACTGGAGTGCAGGCAGGGTCAGGTTCACAGTCTTCCCGGCCGGTCCCAAAGGCTTAGATGGCTATGAAATTCCAGGGGGTCCCTCTCTGGGCAACGTCTCTGAAAGTCAGGGTGAGGCGTGAAAACCGCTCAACGTTGGGAGGAGGCAGTCTCACACCTTGCATGGTCCATCCATGTGTCTTGGTGATTCAGTCTAATAAAGTTTTTCTGGTCCGGAGCAATAATTTCTTCTCCCAGCTGTCACTGCATCACTTTAGTTGCTATGTTGGGTGTTGGAGTAGCCAGGGGGCTCGGCTCGAAGGTGCAGCAGAAAGGGAACAGAAGAGGTGATTAAGAGGGTGGGGGAGAACATTTAACAAGGAGCACTGGACTAACAATGACTTCATTTACAACAAAATTACCTTGTTTATCTCACCTCCCACTGTCACTAAAAGTCCAGAAAAACCCTTAACCCTTCAAACAACACTTTTAAGGTTCGAGATTCAAGGCATTACTTTATTAGCCGGGCTGGATGTTCTTCTGGCCAGGATATATCACAGAAATCATCTCATCCACAGATAGCCCGGCTGTGCCGAGAGAATCATTCTATGACACACCGTTTTTAGTAGATTTTTCAGATCTTTATCCAATCAAATCTCATGGAAATGAACGGGGTCGCTGTTCACTGGTCTCGAGGTGCAAATACTAAGTCCTTAGTATTTAGTCTTCTATTGGATTCGTATTTCTTCGCTTTTGATGTTAATTCGATCCTGATGCCTTGGATTTCTCCACAGTCTTTTCCAGAGCTGTCTCCAAGCCTGCCCGAGGCACAGGCTAGGGTGGATGTTCTCTTAATGGCCACTGATGGACCTTGATCCCCCGGCTGCTCCTGGTCTGTTAAAATGTGGAGTTTATCTGACGCCAGCTGTGCCCTGGAAACAAAAGTCTTTTTCCCTGGGCAAAGGCGAACACAACTGCTTTAATCAAGGTATATGGAAATTTTTAAACTGATTCGTCTTTACACAAATCGCTTTGGTCCAGCGTGTTCCCAGTTCTCCCAGTTGCCCCTAGCATCGTCCTAGTCACTCCCAGTATGATCACAGTCTCTCCCAGCAGGGCCTCAGTCACTCAGACTTGTCCCCAGTCTCCCCCAGCCTGGTCCCAGTTCCTCCCCCCACTCACTCCCAGTTCGGTGCCAGTCATCACCCCTAGGGTCTCAGACACTCCCAGTATATCCCAGTCTCCCTGAAAATTCTCATAGTCATTCCCAGTCACTCCCAGTTACCTCAGCGTCATTCCCTTGCCCTCAGATGTCTCTCAATTCCTCTCAGTTCCTCCCAGTATGTCTCCAGTTTTCTTCCAGGTTGGGCCTGGTAGCTCCCAGTAACCCCTAGTCAGTGTCTGTTGGCAGCCACTCTAATCCCAGTATGATTGCAGCCACTCCCAGGATGATCCCAATATGATTCCAGTCACTTGTAGTCTAATTCCAGTCTCTCCCAGGGACTCCCAGTCTGATGCCATTGGCTCCCAGTGTGATCCCAGTTGCTCCATGTTAATGCCAGCATGACCTCAGTAGCCTCCATTATGACCACCATGGCTCTCAGTCACTCCCAGTATACCTCAGTCACCCCCAGGATGCTCCCAGTAACTCCCACCTCCTTCCAGTTGCTCTCAATGTGATTCCAGTTGTTCACAGCCACTCCCAGTCAATCTCAGTATGATTGCCCTCACCTTCAGTGGGATCCCAGTTCTCCACAGCATGGACCCAAGCTGTTCCCAGTGCGATCCCAGTATGGTCCCAGTAGCCTCAGCATAGTTCCATTTGTTCCCTGTTGCTCCCAGTGTGATCTCAGTTATCCCCAGTTGCCCCTGGTATAGTCCCAGTCAGTCTGTAGATGATCCCAGGCCCTCCCAGCATGGTCCCAGTCATGACCAGTTGCCCCCAGTGCAGACCCGGTCACCCCCACTTGCTCTCAGTTGCCCCCAGAGTGGTCCCAGTCCTCCCTGGCATGGTCCTGGTTGTTCCAACAAGATTTTATTGCAGTTTGGGTGATTTTAAGCAAATCTGGCATGTTTTAGGGTGGTTTTAGGCCAAATCAAGTGGGGTTTAGTCTCATTGGGGAGATTTTAGGAACAGATGGGCATTTTGGGGTGCATTTTGGATGCTTTTGGAGGATTAGGCCTATTTGCTTTGGATTTAGGTATGTTTGGGTGATTTTAGGCCAATCTAGTGGGTTTGGGGTCCCTTTCGATGATTTTATGCCAAACCAGCTACTCTCAGGGAGGATTTTAGGCCGATTTCAGAGATTAAAGGCTAATTTCAGGCTATTTTGTGAGGGTTTTAAACCAGTTTGAGTGGTTTCCAGACCCTTAGAATTGATTTCGGACCCCTGTGGATGCATTTAACTGCATTTGTCTGATTTTATTGTAAACCATGCAGATTTAAACTGGATTTTTATCCCTTTGAATTATTTCAAGCCCTTTTGTGTGGGACTTTAAGGCCCTTTGGGCGATTTGAAGCCAAAAGTGATCGGTGTTAGGGTCGATTTTTAATCACTTTAGACAATTTTAGAACCATTTTGGTAATCGTAAGGACGAACACGGCCCCTTAAGGATCCTGCATCCCTTTGGCCCAGCCCCTTTCCCCTCACAGTTCCAACCCGTAACGAACCACGCCCCTTTCCCCTCACGGTTCCCGCCCTGTCCCTGACCCCGCCCCTTTCCCCTCACGGTTCCCACCCTGTCCCTGACCCCGCCCCTTTCCCCTCACGGTTCCCGCCCTTTCCTTGGCCCCGCCCTCCCAGTTCGGGGCTCGGAGCGGGCGAGGAGGAGGAGGGAGGGAGGAAGAGGCGGAGCGGCAGCCGGGAGCGGGAGGAGAAGACGAGTGGAGGTTTCGGGCGGCTCCGGCGCTTCGGGGAGCCGCAGCAGGCCCGGGGAGCATCGGCGGCATCCCGCAGGTGCCCGGGGAGGGGGAGCTCGCCCCAAATAGGCCGGGAATGTCCCTGGGTGTGGGGTTTTTTAGTGGGGGATGTTTGGAGCTTGCAGGGCTCCCAAGCCGAGGCGCAGATGCCCCTCGCGGGGAGATCGGGAGCTCCCCGGGCGGTGTTTTTGGGGGTTGGCGGTGTGGGCAGAGCCGGGTCGGGGGCAGGGGCCCAGCAGGTTTGTCCGTGAGCGGGACGGGCGAGAGAGGAGAGCCCCAGAAGGGCCAAGCGGGGAGGCCGAGAGGGGGGCCCTGGGCTTGTCGGGAGCCCGGCGGGGGCTGCTGGGGCTGGAGGGGCGGGCTGGGCGGGCAAGGGGTTCGGGGGTGCCGGTGCTGGAAGTGGCTGCTCCCAGGATGAGCCCAGTTGCCCCCCTGCATCCGTGTGGTTCGAGATTCCTTGGCACTCCCAGTGTGAGCCCAGTCCCTGCCAGTGTCCGTAAGTGGGGAGAGAGAAGAGGGGGGAGCTTTTCGTGTTCGTGGGACTCGCAGCAGCCTGGGGAGAGCAGGGCCCCAGAAAATGGGGGATCTCCTTCTCCTTGCGTGTGGCACGGAGGCAAATGCCATCGTGTCGTTGTCCTTCCTCCCGCAGGCAAGGAGCTGAGCATGGAGAGCAGGGAGGACAAATGCCCGCGGCAGAACCTGGTGGCAGAGGCCGTTTTGAGCGGCTCCAGGGCAGCGCAGAAATGCAACGGGGAGGAAAAGGCGCGGGGATCCCGCAGGAGGAGGGGCTGCAAAGGCAGATCGCGAGGATGTGAGGGGGAAAGCCCCAGCGTGTGCCGGGCAGGCGGCCAGAGATGGAGTCAGAGCTCGGATCTGATGGTGCATGAGCAGCTTCGTGATGGGGAGAAGCCCCACAAGTGCTGGGAGTGTGGGAAGAGCTTCAGCCGGAGGTTCTCCCTGATCTGCCATCAGACGATCCACACTGGGGAACGTCCCTATAAGTGTGAGGAATGTGGGAAGAACTTCAGCTGCACCTCCCACCTCCTCTATCATCAGAGGATCCACACTGGGGAGAGGCCCTATGAGTGTGATAAATGCGGGAAGAGGTTTCCAGCTAGCTCCCAAGTCCTAGACCACCAGCGGATTCACACGGAGGAGAGGCCCTTCCGCTGCCTGGATTGTGGGAAGGGCTTCAGGCACAAGGGCAACCTCACCACGCACCTGCGAATCCACACAGGGGAGAGGCCGTCTGAATGTCAGGAATGTGGGATGACCTTCAGGCAGAGCTCTCACCTGATTCGCCACCAGAGGATCCACACTGGGGAGCGGCCATACAAGTGTGGGGAATGTGGGATGAGCTTCAGCCAGAGCTCCACCCTGATCCGCCACCAGAGGATCCACACTGGGGAACGGCCCTATGAGTGTGGGGAATGTGGGAGGAGCTTCAGAGAGAGAGCCAAGCTTGTTGAGCACCAGAACATCCACACTGGTGAGAAGACGTACAGGTGTGGAGAATGTGGGAAGAGCTTTAGCCAAAAAGCCAACCTGAGAATCCACCAGAAGATCCACACTGGGGAGAGGGCGTACAAATGTTCTGAGTGTGGGAAGGGGTTTCTAACCAGCACGCAGCTCCTTGAACATCAGCAGATTCACAGAGAGGAGAGGCCCTTCCACTGCCCCGACTGTGGGAAGGGCTTCAAGCAGAATTCTCACCTCATCACCCACCGGCGCATCCACACTGGGGAGAGGCCACATGAGTGTGGGAAATGTGGGAAGAGCTTCAGACAGAGAGCCAACCTGATCCGCCATCAGAGGACCCACACTGGGGAGAGGCCCTACGAGTGTCCCCAGTGTGGGAAGAGCTTTTCACAGCCCTCAAATTTGACGAAACACAAGCAGAGTCACTGGTAAGGGAAGCCCTGCAAGTGCCCCCAGTGCAGGAAGAGCTTCGTGCGCTGCTCCAGCTCCATCCCCCACTGGAGGAGCCACGTTGTGCAGGGCCCTGGTGACCCACATGCCCCGTGATCCATGTGGGGAAGACACTTAGCTGGTTATCTTTTTGTTTTGGCCTTATTTTTTTCACTTCTTCCTCTCTTTAAACTCCAGAAGTCAAGAGGGATTGATCTGTCACCTCAAAACCACTCCAATCCTACTGAGAACAACTCAATTTTAAGCCAAAAGGGCTCAATCCCACTTCAAAGTGGCATATTCCCACCTCAGAAAAACTCAATCATACTCTTAACTTCCTGGATTCCACAGCCTCCAGGGTGAGATGGGGTTGGCAGGAGATTGGGAGAAGTGGGATCCAAATTTGGAGCAGTGGGATTGGGATTTTGTGGGGCTTAGAGGAGGGGATGTATTTGATAGTAAATAAAACTTCGGGAGTTCTTGATTCCTGTCCCATTCATTTTCAGTCAGTGTCAGTTCTGGTTTCAGAGTGCCACCTTCTCAGCTGCTTGTGGCTTTGTCCTCCTTTCTCTGGTGCCTCTCTGTGTCTGCTCTGTTTGTCTCTCAGTGTCCGCCTTGAGCCAGGGCAGCTCTCAGCCAAGCCTCTGGCCTGAGTGAATTCCCAAGGCAGGAGCTCCAAGGAGCATGGTGGAAGTTCTAGGGGCTGGCAGTGCAATGTCCCTGTAGGATCTTGGTGCCCTTGGCTTTCGGCCCCTTCTTGAGAGTTTTGCCTTGAAGGAGGGCAAGAAGATCTTTTCCTTGCTGGGCACTGGAATTGCAGAGCCTTGGAGTGTCTGCCATGCAGGAGCATCCAGAGTGAGATCCTGTGGGCTGGGATCCCATGGCCTGGGATCCTCTGGGCTGGGACTGCACAGAGCGGGCCCATGTGGATCAGGAGCATCCAGAGTGGGATCCTGCAGGCTTGGACATTGTAGGACTGGGATTGTACAGACTGGGATCACATGGATCAGAACCATCGAGACTGGGATCATACAAACTGGGATCATGCAGACTGGGATAGCTGCACCAGAACGATGCGAACCGAGGCGGTGCTGCCCCGCCCAGGGCTCCCTCCCAGTCCCTCCCTGGGGCGCGGCCAAAACTTTCCAGAGCGAATGCGGCAGTCTTGGTTGCGATCCTGGAGCCAATTCTGCAGCAGTTCCAGGTCAGATTCCCGTCCCAGTTCCGGCCCCAGTTTCAGTTTTGGTTCCGGAGCGCTCCTGGTGTGTCTTGGTCCCTGTCCCGGTCTCAGTCTCTGTCTTGAAGCAGTCCCGGAGTGCTCCCGGTGCTGATTCCAGTCCCGGTGCCTATTTCGATGCTGGAGCGGTGCTTGTCCCAGTCTCAGTCTCGGTCCCAGTGTAGTGCCACACTCGGTGCTGGTGCTGTTTCTGGTTTCAGTCCCGGTCTCGGTCTTGGTCTTAGTCTTGGAGTCGTGTCAGTCCCAGTGCCTGTACTGGTGCCAGTGTTGCTCCCAGAGTGCTCCCAGTGCCAATCCTGGAGAGTGCTGGTCCTGGAGCGGTGCCAGTCTCAGTGCTGGTTCTGGTGCCGGTCTTGGTCTCACTGTTGATACCAGGGCCAGTTCTGGTGCCAGTTGAGGTCTCAGTCTTGGTTTTGTTCCCGTTCCCAGTCTCGGAGCGTTGTCGCTCTTGGTGCGCCAGTGTCGGTCTAAGTCTTGGTGCTGGTGCTGGTTCTGATCTTAGTCTCAGTCTTGGTCCCAGAGATTTTTGGCCTATTTGGGTGATTTTAGGCCTTACTGGGGAATTTTTAGGCTGGGTTTTCAAGCTTTCAGCTTGGATTTTAAGCCTCTTTGGTAGATTTAAGACCAAATTGGGTGGAGGTTCTTATCAGTTGGGTGATTTTAGGATAAGCTGGGCAGTTTCAGGGTGGATTTTAGATCCCTTTGGAGGATTTTAGGCCCATTTGGGTAGAGTTTCAGGATGTTTGGCTGAATTTAGGCCAAATCTGCTAGGTTTTGAAATGGATTTTCAGTCCTTTTGGGGTATTTTATCTCAACATAGGTACATTTGGGGTGGATTTTACACCTCTTTGGGGATTTAGGGCTGATGTTTATACATCCCTTGAGGGTTTAAAACTATTTTTGGGAGTTTTAGGCCAACCAAATTCTTTGGTTGAATTTTTGACCCCTTTGGATAATTTTAACTGCAATTGGATGATATTAGTCTAAACCATGTGGATTTCGATTGGCTTTTAGGTCCCTTTGAGATATCTTAGACCACTTTGTGGAATTTTTAGGCTTCTTTCGTTGATATCAGGGCCAAACGGATCGTGTTTCGGATGGATTTTATCCCCCCTCTGACTATTTTAGCCCCTTTTTCATGACTTAAGGCCAAACCGGGCCCTTTTAGGACCACTCGTCCCCTTGGCTGCGCCCCTTTCCTCTCAGAGTTCCCGCCCTGTCCCTGACCCCACCCCTTTCCCCTCACGGTTCCAGCGGCTCCAGAACCGCAGCAGGGCCGGGGAGTATCGGCGGCATCCCGAAGGTGCCCGGGGAGGGGGAGCTCGCCCCGAATCTCCCGGTGGGGGGTGTTCCTGGGTTTGGGGTTTTTTAGTGGGGGATGTTTGGAGCTTGCAGGGCTCCCAAGGCGAGGCGCAGATGCCCCTCGGGGGGAGATCGGGGGCTCCCCGGGCGGTGTTTTTTGGGGGTTGGCGGTGTGGGCAGAGCCGGGTCGGGGGCCGGGGCCCAGCAGGTTTGTCCGTGAGCGGGACGGGCGAGAGAGGAGAGCCCCAGAAGCGCCAAGCGGGGAGGCCGAGGTGGGGGGAGCCCTGGGCTTGTCGGGAGCCCGGCGGGGGCTGCTGGGGCTGCTGCTGCTGGGCGGGCAAGGGGTTCGGGGGTGCCGGTGCTGGAAGTGGCTGCTCCCAGGATGAGCCCAGTTTCCCCCCTGACCCGTATGGTTCCAGTTTCCCGGGCACTCCCAGTGTGAGCCCAGTCACTGCCAGTATCCATAAGTGGGGAGACAGAAGAGGGGGGAGTTTTTCCGGTTCCTGGTGATTTATTGAAATATGAATATCGATCTAATATCGATACTGAACTGTAATGGACAAAAGACTGTCTAACAGTTAAAGTCAGAAAGTGTATGTTTTTTGCCACAGCCGGGAGCGTGTGGAATAACTCCCTAATGCACTGCAAAGATCACAGGTAATTACAACGCCTTTTATTTACAAAAGTGTTGTATACACAGAATACAAATGCATCTTCATATCCCTGCCACCTCCTCTTCTCTGCTTCCTATGCTAATTAACCAAAAAGGCTATTAAGCATGTGTAGTTTGTTCCCTGAACTGGTTTGTTCCCTGGTGGTCATTTTGTGAGGAGTGGTTGCCAAAAGGCAGAAGGTAAATGAGTCTTCCTCGTTCTAAATTTTCAACCTTTTCAATGCAGCTGTGATTGATGAATCCTTGGTGGAAGTCTTTGTTTCCTGTTTTCCAGGACTATTTCAATGGCTTTCTGGAAACAGGAGGTTTGCCATTGTCTTCTTTTCCTGGGGTCTATTGATTCGTTTCTCTGTTTTTCATAATACACAATCATAAAGTTGACAAGCAATGAGTTACTAGATCCGGAGTAGCTTATCTGAAATCCGTTTTCTTTCAATGATCCTCTAACTTTAACAGACTTAAGCAAAACTTATCTATTCATTTCAACTAAATCAGCAATATCTATTGTTAACAATAACCATAGCTTTTCTAAAGACTTCAAAAGGAGTGTTGCCATCCTGTCGTTGTCCTTCCTCCCCCATGCAAGGAGCTGAGCATGGAAAGCAGGAAGGACAAATCCCCACGGCAGAACCTGGTGGCAGAGGCCGTTTTGAGCGCCTCCAGGGCAGCGCAGGAATGCAACGGGAAGGAAAAGTCGCAGAGATGGCACAGGAGGAGGGGCTGCAAAGGCAGCTCGGGAGGGTGTGAGGGGGAAAGCCCCAGCGTGTGCCGGGCAGGCGGCTGGAGAGGGAGGCAGAGCTTGGAGCTGGTGGTGCATGAGCAGCTTCATGATGGGGAGAAGCCCCACAAGTGCTCGGAGTGTGGGAAGAGCTTCAGCCGGAGGTCCGACCTGATCTGCCATCAGACGATCCACACTGGGGAACGTCCCTATAAGTGTGGGGAGTGTGGGAAGAGCTTCAGACAGAGCTCCAACCTGATCCAGCACCAGAACATCCACACTGGGGAGAAGCTGTACAAGTGTGGGGAATGTGGAAAGGGCTTCAACCAAAGAGGCAACCTGATCATTCACCAGAAGATCCACATTGGGGAGAGGCCCTATGAGTGTTCCGAGTGTGGGAAGGGGTTTCTGACCAGCTCCCAGCTCCTCGTGCATCAGCGGATTCACAGAGAGGAGAGGCCATTTCGCTGCCCCGACTGCGGAAAGGGCTTCAAGCAGAACTGCACCCTGATGCAGCACCGGCGGATCCACACTGGGGAGAGGCCCTACGAGTGTGGGGAATGTGGGAAGAGCTTCAGCCAGAGCTCCACCTGATCCAGCACCAGAGGACCCACACCAGGGAACCCCCCTACACGAAGAATGTGGGAAGAGCTTCAAAGAGAGAGCTGCCCTCATCCAGCACCAGAGCAGCCACACTGGGGAGAAGCCCTACAAGTGTGGGGAATGTGGGAAGGGCTTCAACCAAAGGGCCAACCTGATCATTCACCAGAAGAAGCACACTGGGGAGAGACCCTACAAGTGTTCTGAGTGTGGGAAGGGGTTTCACACCAGCACCGAGCTCCTCAGGCACCAGCGCACACACACAGAGGCCCTTCCGCTGCCCTGACTGCGGGAAGAGCTTCAAGCAGAACTCAAACCTCACCAGCCACCGGCGCATCCACACTGGGGAGAGACCCTACGAGTGTCCCCAGTGTGGGAAGATCTTCTCACAGAGCTCAGACTTGACCCGACACCAACGTAAGCACCGGTAAGGGAAGCCCTGAGAGTGCCCCCAGTCCGGGAAGAAATTCGTGTGCTGCTCCAGCTCCATCCTCCGGTGAAGGAGCCACATTGGGCAGAGCCCTGGTGACCCACATTCCCTGTGATCCATATGGGGAAGACACCTGGCTGCTTATCCTTTTGTTTTGGCTTTAATTTTTTTCTTTTTTCCCCTCTCTTCCCAATCCAGAAGTCAAGAGGGATCATTCTTACTCTCAGTATCCACCTTGAGCCAGGGCAGCTCCTAGCCAAGCCCCTGGCCTGAGTGAATTCCCAACGCAGGAGCTCCAAGGAGCATGGCTGAAGTTCTGAGGGCTGGCAGTGCAATGTCCCTGTAGGATCTTGGTGCCCTTGGCTTTGGGCCTCTTGTTCAGAGCTTTGCTTTGAAGGGGGGCAGGAAGATCTTTTCCTTGTTGGGCACTGGAATTGCAGAGCCTTGGAGTGTGTGCAATGCAGGAGCATCCAGACTAGGATCCTGCAGGCTGGGAACTTGTGGGACTGGGATCACATGGACTTTGATTTCACAGGCTGGGACCATCTGGATCAGAACCATAGAGACTGGGATCATACAAACTTGGATAATACGGACCCGTGTGGCTGCCCTGGAACGATGTGATACGATGCGATACGAGGCAGTCCCACCCTGCCCAGGGCCCCCTCTCAGTCCCTCCCATCCCCGAGGGTCCCGCCCAGTCTCACCCTGGGGTGGGGCCAAAACTCCCTGGAGCAAACGCTGTGGTTCCGGAGCCATCGTGGTTCCGATCCCGGAGCGATTCTGGGTCCAAACCCCGTCCCGGTTCCGGCCTCGGTCTCTGTCCATCGCGCGGAGCACTCCGGTCCCAGTGTCGATCTCGCTCCCGGTACGGTGCAAGTCTTGGAACTGGTGGCGGTTCCAGTTTTAGTCCTGCTCTCAAGTTTTGGTCTCAGTCTTGATCTCAGTCTTGGTCTCGGTCTTGGAGCGGTCCTGGTACGGAGCCGGTACCAGCACCAGTGCTGGTCTTAGACCTGGGCTTTTCCCATTGCCAGTCTCAGTTTTTGTGCCGGTCCTGGAGCAGGGCCAGTCTCGGTGCTGGTTCTGGTGCCTGTCTCCGTATCAGTCCCGGAGCGCAACCGGTTCCGCTTCCACAGCGCTCCCGGTGTCGGTCCCAGTGTCAGCCGTGGTGTCAGTCTCGGTCCCAGCACCAGTTCTGGTGCCGGTTTTGGTCTCGCTCTGTGTCCCAGTGCCAGTGCGGTGCCAGTCTCGGATACGGTGTCGTTCTCAGTCTTGATGCTACTGCGGGTTCCAGTGATGATCACGGTCCCAGTGCCGGTATTGGGGATTTTAGGAAAATTTACGTGATGTTAGGGCGAACCGGCTGGATTCAGGGTGGGTTTTAAGCTCTCGTGGGTCATTTAAGGCCAAACCGGGCCCTTTTAGGACCACGGGGCGCCCTTGGCCACGCCCATTTCCCCTCACGGTTCCCGCCCTGTCTCTGACCCCGCCCCTTTCCCCTCACTGTTCCCACCCTTTCCTTGGCCCCGCCCTCCCAGTTCGGGGCTCGGAGCGGGCGAGGAGGAGGAGGGAGGGAGGAAGAGGCGGAGCGGCAGCCGGGAGCGGGAGGAGAAGACGAGCGGAGGTTTCGGGCGGCTCCAGCGCTCCGGGGAGGTGCAGCAGGGCCGGGGAGCATCGGCGGCATCCCGCAGGTGCCCGGGGAGGGGGAGCTCGCCCCGAATCTCTCGAGGTGGGGGGGTGTCCCTGGGTTTGGAGTTTTTTAGTGGGGGATGTTTGGAGCTCGCAGGGCTCCCAAGGCGAGCCGCAGATACACCTCGGGGGGAGATCGGGGGCTCCCCGGGCGGTGTTCTTGGGGGTTGGTGGTGTGGGCAGAGCCGGGTCGGGGGCCGGGGCCCAGCAGGTTTGTCCGTGAGCGGGACGGGCGAGAGAGGAGAGCCCCAGAAGCGCCAAGCGGGGAGGCCGAGAGGGGGGGAGCCCTGGGCTTGTCGGGAGCCAGGCGGGGGCTGCTGGGGCTGGAGGTTTGGGCTGGGCGGGCAAGGGGTTCGGGGGTGCCCATGCTGGGAATGGCGTTCACGGCTCCAGGTGCACGAAACGGCTGTTCCCAAGATGAGCCCAGTCACTCCCAGTCATTCCTTGCTATGGTGTAATTTCATATCAGCACTGTCCCTGTTTCATTCCATCCCACCCACTGTCACCGAATGTCCGGAAAAACCCTTAACCCTCCAAACACCACTTTTAGAGGTACGAGATTCAAGGCATTACTTTACTATCCTGGCTGGATGTTGTTCTGGCCAGGATGTACCACAGAAATCATCTCGTCCACAGATAGCCCGGCTGTGCCGAGAGAATCATTCTATGACACACCGTTTTTAGTAGATTTTTCAGATCTTTATCCAATCAAATCTCATGGAAATGAACGGGGTCGCTGTTCACTGGTCTCGAGGTGCAAATACTAAGTTCTTAGTATTTAGTCTTCTATTGGATTCGTATTTCTTCGCTTTTGATGTTAATTCGATCCTGATGCCTTGGATTTCTCCACAGTCTTTTCCAGAGCTGTCTCCAAGCCTGCCCGAGGCACAGGCTGGGGTGGATGTTCCCTTAATGGCTGCTGATGGCCCTTGATCCCCCGGCTGCTCCTGGTCTGTTAAAATGTGGAGTTTATCTGACGCCAGCTGTGCCCTGGAAACAAAAGTCTTTTTCCCTGGGCAAAGGCGAACACAACTGCTTTAATCAAGGTATATGGAAATTTTTAAACTGATTCGTCTTTACACAAATCGCTTTGGTCCAGCGTGTTCCCAGTTCTCCCAGTTGCCCCTAGCATCGTCCTAGTCACTCCCAGTATGATCACAGTCTCTCCCAGCAGGGCCTCAGTCACTCAGACTTGCCCCCAGTTTCCTCCAGCCGGGTCCCAGTTCCTCCCCCCACTCACTCCCAGTTCGGTGCCAGTCATCACCCCTAGGGTCTCAGACACTCCCAGTATATCCCAGTCTCCCTGAAAATTCTCATAGTCATTCCCAGTCACTCCCAGTTACCTCAGCGTCATTCCCTTGCCCTCAGATGTCTCTCAATTCCTCTCAGTTCCTCCCAGTATGTCTCCAGTTTTCTTCCAGGTTGGGCCTGGTAGCTCCCAGTAACCCCTAGTCAGTGTCTGTTGGCAGCCACTCTAATCCCAGTATGATTGCAGCCACTCCCAGGATGATCCCAGTATGATTCCTGTCACTTGCAGTCTAATTCCAGTCTCTCCCAGTCTCCCCCGGTCTGATGCCATTGGCATGCCATTGGCTCCCAGTGTGATCCCAGTTGCTCCATGTCAATGCCAGCATGACCCCAGTAGCCTCCAGTATGACCCCCATGGCTCCCAGTCACTTCCCAGTATACCCCAGTCACCCCCAGGATGCTCCCAGTAACTCCCACCTCCTTCCAGTTGCTCTCGGTGTGATTCCCGTTGTTCACAGCCACTCCCAGTCAATCTCAGTATGATTGCCCTCACCTTCAGTGGGATCCCAGTTCTCCACAGCATGGACCCAAGCTGTTCCCAGTGTGATCCCAGTATGGTCCCAGTAGCCTCAGCATAGTTCCATTTGTTCCCTATTGTTCCCAGTGTGATCTCAGTTATCCCCAGTTGCCCCTGGTATAGTCCCAGTCAGTCTGTAGATGATTCCAGGCCCTCCCAGCATGGTCCCAGTCATGACCAGTTGCCCCCAGTGCAGACCCGGTCACCCCCACTTGCTCCCAGTTGCCCCCAGAGTGGTCCTAGTTCTCCCTGGCATGGTCCTGGTTGTTCCAACAAGATTTTTCCCTGTTTGGGTGATTTTCAGCCAACCTGGGCATCTTTATGGTGGATTTTGGGTCCCTTTGAGTTATTTTAGGCCAAATCAAGTGGGGTTTAGTCTCATTTTAGGATAAGCTGAGTGTTTTACGGGAACATTTCAGATCCTTTTGGAGGATTTTAGACTACTTTGCTTGGAATTTAGGTATGTTTGGGTGATTTTAGGCCAAATCCAGCGGGTTTTGGGTCCCTTTGGATAATTATATGACACACCAGGTACTTTCAGGGTGGGTGTTATGCTCATTTGCTAGATTTAAGGCTTATTTAAACCAGCAGGTTTTCCATGAGCGGGACAGCCAAGAGAAGAGAGCCCAAAAAACGCCAAGCGGGGAGGCTGAGAGGAGGGGAGCCCTGGGCATGGCAGGAGCCCGGCGGGGGCTGCTGGGGCTGGAGGGGCGGGCTGGGCGGGCAAGGGGTTCGGGGGTGCCGGTGCTGGAAGTGGCTGCTCCCAGGATGAGCCCAGTTGCCTCCCCCGTGTGGTTTGAGTTTCCCGGGCACTCCCAGTGTGAGCCCAGTCACTGCCAGTGTCCGTAAGTGGGGAGCCAGAAGAGGGGGGAGCTTTTCGGGTTGCAGGGACTCGCAGCAGCATGGGGAGAGCAGGGCCCGAGTAAATGGGGGATCTCCTTCCCCTTGCGTGTGGCACGGAGGCAAATGCCATCGTGTCGTTGTCCTTCCTCCCGCAGGCAAGGAGCTGAGCATGGAGAGCAGGGAGGACAAATGCCCACAGCAGAACCTGGTGGCAGAGGCCGTTTTGAGTGGCTCCAGGGCAGCGCAGGAATGCAACGGGGAGGAAAAGCCCCGGAGATCCCTCATGAGAAGGGGCTGCAAAGACAGATCGAGAGGGTGTGAGGGGGAAAGTCCCAGTGTGTGCCGGGCAGGCAGCTCCAGATGGAGGCAGAACTCCGAGCTGGTGGTGCATGAGCAGCTTCGTGATGGGGAGAAGCCCCACAAGTGCTTGGAGTGTGGGCAGAGCTTCCCCTGGCTGTCCAACCTGATCCGCCACCAGCGGATTCACACTGGGGAGAGACCCTTTGAGTGTGGGGAATGTGGGAGGAGCTTCACCCAGAGAGAAAACCTGATAATCCACCAAATGATCCACTCTGGGTAGAGGCCCTACAAGTGTTCTGTGTGTGGGAAGGGCTTTCGGGTCAGCACTGATCTCCTTGTACATCAGCAGACTCACTCAGAAGAGAGGCCTTTCTGCTGCCCTGACTGCGGGAAGGGCTTCAAGTACAACTCCAACCTCATTAGCCATCAGAAGATCCACACAGGGGACAGGCCCCACAAGTGTGGGGAATGTGGGAAGAGCTTCACACAGAGGTCCAGTCTTATCTACCACCAAAGGACCCACACCAGAGAACGGCCCTTTGAGTGTGAGGAATGTGGGATGAGCTTCAGAGTGAGAGCCCTGCTGACCCAGCACCAGAAGATCCACACTGGGGAGAAGCCTTACAAGTGTTCTGAGTGTGGGAAGGGGTTTCCAATCAGCACCCAGCTCCTCAAGCACCAGCAGATTCACTCAGAGGAGAGGCCCTTCTGCTGCCCTGACTGTGGGAAGGGCTTCAAGCGGAAGGCACACCTCATCACCCACCAGCGCATCCACACTGGAGAGAGGCCCTATGAGTGTCTCCAGTGTATGAAGAGCTTCTCACACAGCTCAACCTTGACCAAGCACCAGTGGAGCCACTGATAAGGGAAGCCCTGTGAGTGCCCCCAGTGTGGGAAGAGCTTCATGTGCTGCTCCAGCTCCATCCCCCACTGGAGGAGCCATGTTGGGCAGAGCCCTGGTGACCCACATTCCCTGGGATCCATATGGTGGTCGAAGATATCTGTCTGATTATCTGCCAGGGTAAGCATGGGTTAAAATATCTTAAAGGGCCGAGATATTTTTTTGAGTAAAGCAAAGATGTTTAGTATATGAATGTATCCGTCTCAAAGGCTAGAATTCTACACGTGGACTCACTAAAAATAAAAGTATTTAAAGTGTCAGTAAGGCGAAAAGCAACTTAGCAACTTAGCAGAGAATCCCACCCACGAGAAAGAACAGAGTGCCAGGGAACCCGACCTAGGAGAGAAGGCAGACCGACAAGGGGTTCTGGTCACAGGGAGCACAGGCTGGAAGGGGGTCTCGGCTGCAGGGAAAGGCAGAGTGGGAAAATCCTCGGCCGCAGGGAGAGGTAGAGTGCCAAAGGTGCCGGCCGGAGAAAAAGGCAGAATCCTGGTCCCGAGAAGCAATTCCTTGAAGCAGCTATTGAGACAGCAAAGGCGCTGCCTGCTGGCAGCAGCACCGTCCCCCACACAGCAATAGTGGGAGAAACAGCAAAGCACCCCCCAAGCAGAATAATGCCTGAGAAAGGTCCAGGCAAAGTTCCCTGGGTCGCGATTTCCTAGCAGAGCCCCGTGCTTCTGATTGTAGATTGCAGGAGGAAGACAGATCAGTTCGGAAATAAAACTGACCGATACCTCTGCCTCCGAAACTGGGGCTTTTTATCCTTAAACTCTAAATGCATATTCGTTTTCTTATCTTGGAGTTCACTAGTTAGCTGAAAACACATTTCTAAAACAACCTCTCTACACCAATTTTAGTCTAACCTTGAGAGTGCATAAAACTACGAAAACCTACGAAAATTGGAATCAATTCTTGCACAAGAACCTATGCATATCTCTATTAACATAAAACATTCTATATCTATTAACACAAAAACTTCTATCTTGTTCACATAGAAGCTGTACCTACTCCATCTAATACTACAAGGATGTTCTGCTTTTTTTTGTTATGACTAAAGAGAAGCACCAGGCCTTAGGCCACGGGGACCATTTGCTAGCTGGCTCACTCAGAAACTACTGAGGTTTAAGCTTCTATCTCGTGGCTACGTGGCTTAATGTATTTCAATTTCTCTAAAGGCTTCAGTTAAACCCCTGTATTTTTCTCTCCCCTGGGGGCCCCAGGGTGGTTTGTACCCCAACATTCTAGGCCCGATTTGGGAGATCTAAGGGTGATTTTAGGCCATTTTATGGCAATGTTAAATCAGTTCTACAGTTGTAGGCCCATTAGGTTTAATTTTAGACCCCTTTGGATAATTTTAAGTGCATTTGGCTGATTTTAGGCGAGACAATGTGGCTTTAGGGTGAGTTTTAGGGCTCTTTGAGTGACTTGAGGCACCACCTGATCGGTCTTAGCATGGATTTCAGACCCCTTTAAAAATTTTGGACCCGTTTGGGTGATTTTAAGCCAAACCGGGCCCTTTTAGGACCACGGGGCGCCCTTGGCCACGCCCATTTCCCCTCACGGTTCCCGCCCTGTCTCTGACCCCGCCCCTTTCCCCTCACTGTTCCCACCCTTTCCTTGGCCCCGCCCTCCCAGTTCGGGGCTCGGAGCGGGCGAGGAGGAGGAGGGAGGGAGGAAGAGGCGGAGTGGCAGCCGGGAGCGGGAGGAGAAGACGAGCGGAGGTTTCGGGCGGCTCCAGCGCTCCGGGGAGCCGCAGCAGGGCCGGGGAGCATCGGCGGCATCCCGCAGGTGCCCGGGGAGGGGGAGCTCGCCCCGAATCTCTCGAGGTGGGGGGGTGTCCCTGGGTTTGGAGTTTTTTAGTGGGGGATGTTTGGAGCTGGCAGGGCTCCCAAGGCGGGGCGCAGATACACCTCGGGGGGAGATCGGGGGCTCCCCGGGCGGTGTTCTTGGGGGTTGGCGGTGTGGGCAGAGCCGGGTCGGGGGCCGGGGCCCAGCAGGTTTGTCCGTGAGCGGGACGGGCGAGAGAGGAGAGCCCCAGAAGCGCCAAGCGGGGAGGCCGAGGTGGGGGGAGCCCTGGGCTTGTCGGGAGCCAGGCGGGGGCTGCTGGGGCTGGAGGTTTGGGCTGGGCGGGCAAGGGGTTCGGGGGTGCCGGTGCTGGAAGTGGCTGCTCCCAGGATGAGCCCAGCTGGTCTCTCCCCATGTGGTTCGAGTTTGCTGGGCACTCCAGTACGAGCCTGGTCACTTCCCCTTACTCCCTACCTGATCCCTTTTGCTCCCAGTATGAACCCAGTCACTCCCAGTCATTCCCCATAACGATGCAATTTCCCCCGTCATGGTCCCAGTTGCTCCCAGGTCCTCCAACATTCCTCCCAGTTGTTCCCAGTTCTCCCAGTTTCCCCTAGTATTGTCCCAGTCAGTCCCAGTGTATCCCATTTGTCACCAGGGTGCACCCTGTCATTTCTGCTTGTCCCCAGTTTCTCCCAGTGTGTGCGCAGTTGGCTCCCAGCCTGGGCCTGGTAGCTCCCAGTAACCCCCAGTCAGGGTCCATTGACACCCACTCTAATCCCAGTAAGATTGTAGCCACTCCCAGTATGATCCCAGTCACTTGCAGTCTATTTCCACTCACTCCCATTCTGATACCAGTGGCCTCCAGTGTGATCCCAGTTACTCCCTGTCATGGCCCCAGTAGCTTCCAGTTTGATCCTCATGACTCCCAGTCTTTCCCAGTATATGCCACTCACCCCCAGCATGATCCCAGTCTCTCCCACCTCCTCCCAGTTGTTTTCAACACAATTCCAGTTGTTCACAGCCATTCCCAGTCAATCCCAGTATGGTTCCCATCCCTGCCATTGTGATCCCAGTTCTTCCCAGCATGGAGCCAGCTGTTCCCACTGTGATCCCAGTATC
This sequence comes from Acrocephalus scirpaceus scirpaceus, assembly GCA_910950805.1. Taxonomy (NCBI): domain Eukaryota; kingdom Metazoa; phylum Chordata; class Aves; order Passeriformes; family Sylviidae; genus Acrocephalus; species Acrocephalus scirpaceus. Next base: position 1,051,657 of record CAJVGK010000042.1, on the reverse strand, counting down.
ATCCCAGTTGCCCCTAGAAGAGTCCCAGTCGCTCTCAGCATGGTTCCAGTCACCCCCAGTTGCCCCCAGTGTAGATCCAGTCGCTCCCCGTAGCCTGTGGCGTGGTCCCAGTCATCCCCAGCACGGTCCCAGTTGTTTCCAATCTTATTCCAGTCCCCCCAGTATGGTTCCAGAATTTCCCAGTATATCCCAGTGTCCGTCAGCATGCTCATAGTCATTCCCAGTCACTCCCAGTTGCTCCCAGTATGATCCCACATGTCATCTCAGTCCCCTCAGCATGGTTCCAGTACCTTCCAGTTGATCCCAGTTGCTCCCAATGTTTTCACATTTTCCTCTCAACTTGGGCCCAGGAGCTCCCAGTAACCCCCAGTCAGGATCCATTCACATCCACTGGAATCCCAGTGACTCCCAGGATGATCCCAGTGGGACCTGTAGTCACTCCCAGTATGATCCCAGTCACTCTGACTACAATCCCAGTCATTCCCAGTATGATCCGTTGTACCCAGTCACTCCCAGTATGGTTACAGTCACTCCCCAATACTCCCAGTATTATTCTGTCATTCCCAGAGCGACTCTCTGGCACTCCCAGTGTGGGCCCAGTTGTCCCTAGTCACACCCATTATGGTTCCAGTCATGTCCAGCACATTTCCTGTCACTCCCAATCTGATTCCAGTGTGATCCCAGTCAGTTCCAGTAGGATCCCAGGATGGCCCCAACATGGGCCCAGCTGCTCCCATTATCATCCACCCTGGGTTGGGATTTTTTGGGGGGGATATATGATCCATTTCATCCAGTCAGCCCCTGTATGACCCCAGTCACTCCCAGATACTCCCAGTATTAATCCAGTCATGCCCAGTGATGCTCTGACACTCCCACTGTGGGCCCAGTTGCTCCCAGTCACTCCCACTATGGTTCCAGTGATGGGCTGGCAACTTTCCAGTCACTCCCAGTCTGATTCCAGTATGATCCCAGTCATTCTCAGATAGTCCCAGTACTATTGCAGTCACTCCCAGTATGATCCCATTGACTTCCAGTAGGATCCCAGGATGACCCCAACATGGGCCTAGCTGCTCCCATTATCATCCAGTGCAGTTCCACTTGCTCTCATTTACCCACATGCTGGTTTCAGTCTCTCCCAGTATATCCCAATTGCTGCCAGCATGTTCCCAGTCTCTCCCAGCTGCCCAGAGTTGCTTCCAGCCTGATCCCAGAGTCTCACAGGCACTCCCAGTCACCCTCAGTGCAGTCCCAGTTGCTGCCAGTATGATCCAGTATGATCCCAGTGTCCCCCAGCATGGCCCAGCTGCTTCCAGTGTGATCGTAGTGGGATCCCAGTTGCCCCAGCATGGTTCTAGTCGTTCCCAGTTCCTCCCAGCGTGACCCCAGTTGCCCCCAGTTGCCCCTGGTATAGTCCCAGTCAGTCTGTGATCCCAGGCCCTCCCAGCATGGTCCCAGTCATGACCAGTTGCCCCCAGTGCAGACCCATTTGCTCCCAGTTGCTCCCAGCATGGTCCCAGTTCTCCCTGGCATGGTCCCACTTGTTCCAACAAGATTTTAGGCCCCTTTGGGTGATTTTAGGCCAAATCTGGTGTGGTTTAGTCTCATTGGGATGATTTTAGGATAAGTTTAGGAGTTTCAGCTTTCATGTATTTCAGATTCTGTGCTGCCCAGGAGTGCAGTTCTGAGCTCACATTCAGGGTCACTCAGCTCTCTGCACAGAGCAGGGAGACAAAACAAATCCTTTTGGTGCTGCAGACCAAGGACAATGTTACAAGTTTTCAGGCCCAAAAGCACAAACAGCAGTGGGCTGAAGAGAGCAAACAAGGATGGGACTTCATAACCCAAAGCTGTAAGATGACAATTAAACCCCAGAATGCAAATGGACCAAATCCTATAAAAGTGTACGACCTCCTCCCTTTTGTGTCCATTTTTCGACCATTTTGGGTCTGCCTTGGGTGTAGTCCTGGCCAGGTTTTTGTCCTGCCCAAGGTGTACCTTACAAGCCTTTCATTAAATATCTACTTTGTTCTCATTAAATATCTACTTTGTTCTCTTTGCACTGTCCAGTCTCTGTTCCAGGTCAGCCTTCCCAAGGCATCAGAGGTGCCACATTCTGGGGGGAAACTGAGGCACAGCCCCCCCACTCATCCTGGGATGGCCCCCAAATTCCCATCCCAAGTTCACGCTGCTGCCTGGAGCTGTAGCATTCCAGGGGGAAGTCTGAGGCACAACCTCCCCTCCACATCCTGGGACCCCCTTCCAAATTCCCACCCCAAATTCCCTCTGCTGCCTGGAGCTTTCCTGGGGAAACTGAGCCCACCCCTCATCTTGGGATTTCCCAAACTCCCGCTCCTTCCTGGAGCTGCAGCATTCCTGGTGGAAACTGAGGCACAGCCCACCTCTTATCCTGCCCCCCACCCTAAAACTCCTGCCTCAAATTCCCACTCCTTTCTGAACCTGCCACATTCCTGGGGAAACTGAGGCACAGCGCCCCCTCATCCTGGGATCCTCCAAATTCCCACCCTGTGAATAACAAGGTTCACTTTCTCAGTAATATTTTTTTTAAAAAAGGGTTTAATGAAAAGAAAGGAAACAATTAGGAAACAGAAATAGAGCAAAGGATCCAAATTCAAGCAGCCCAAAAGCACCCCTCACCATCTCAGAACACTTCTTTAGAAGGACTTTAAAGAACAAAAATTTCTTTAAAAATTCTTTAGAAGTGAATATGTAACACATTCAAAAGACCCCAATGGATTATTCAAACATTTGGGTTTGGATGTCCCCTTGGTTTCAACCCCCTCCAATCTGCCCCCATTTCACCAATTTAACATTTTATTACTCCTTGCAGATAAATCTCTTTTGTGGCACCTCTTGGTCCCACTCCTTGATAGCAGAGGATCAATAAATTCTTCCTTTGGAGCTTTGGGGGTCTGTCCCCATTACCTGCATCCAGGTAATCCAAGAATGTGGAGAATTTCCTGATTATCTTTCCCTATTCTTCTGGGTTAGTTACAAAATCATCTTACATTACATAGATTTTATTTTAATATTATGCCATAACCTCTATATCTCTATATATACAGATTAATCACATCACCATTTCTAAGCCCTGTTAATAGCAAAAATTAAACAAAACTATATCGTTACAGTAAAGTTATTCTAATATTATACATACAGCATTCACTTTAATATCGATGAAAAGCCAACTTTATAATATGCATTTATAACACTGCCCCAAATTCCCTGTGCTGCCTGGAGCCTTCCTGGGGAAACTGAGGTACAGCATCCCTGCTCATCCTGGGATCCTCCTCCTGCAAATTCCCCCCCAAATTCCTGGTGCTGCCTGCAAATTCCCCCCCAAATTCCTGGTGCTGCCTGGAGTTGCGGCATTCCAGGGGAAACTGAGGCCCACCCCCTCCCCCCCATCCCCAGACACCCCTCCCCCCCCTCAAATTCCCGCTCCTTCTTGGAGCCTCCGCATTCCAGAGGAACCCATCCATAATCCTGTTATAAATCCATAGTATATAGTTGGCTTTTTGCAAATATTGAAATGAATACTGTATGTAGAATGCAAGAAGATTGTACTGTATTTTCTTTATTGATAGAATTTAGAAATGTGATGAGTATCTTAGTGTAAGAACACTAAGGAAGCAATTAAACTTCTGTTGTCAAGTATCTTGTCCAACTGAGATGACCAGAGCCCAAGAGAAGAATTTATGGACCTGTGTTATCAGATGGAGTGGAGCCAGGAAGACGGGTCTGCCAGAGAGAGTGTGTCTACGGGGGAGGGGGGCCGTTGAGACTGGACAAAGGGATTCTTACATCCAAAGGAATGTTTGAATTATGCATGTGAATTTTGAATATGCATCAAGCAGATGTTTTTAAAGGGAAAACTTTTGTTAAAACGCGTGCTGCTGGCTGGGTCTGTGCCAGGCAACCTCGGCCGAGAAAACGTATTTTGCTTTTATCTCTCCTGATTGTCTGTTTTCTTAATATTTTTATTAAACTTCTAAATTTTTCCAAAAAGGTGAACCTCGTTTTTCACAATCCCATCAGCAATTCCAGGTGCTGCCCCCGTCCCGGGAGAACAATGGGAACCGGGAACACGGGCTGGGGGCGGGGCAGCTCCGGGACCGCCCCTCCCCCGCGGGGACACGGAGCAGATCCGCGGGATCGGCCCCGGGAGCGAGATCGGGATCAGGGCCCCCCGACCCGGCTGCGGGGCCCGGAGCGGGTACGGGACACTCGGGGGGACTGCGGGATCCCAGGAATAAGGGGGGGGGGGGGGGCTGGATCTTGGGAACGTGCGTGGGGCACCGGGATTGAGTGCAAGATCCCGGGAATGCGGGAGGATCCTGGAAATGTGCGCGGGATCCTGATAATGCGAGCGGAACACTCGGGGGCTGCGGGACCCCGGGAATGCGGGCAGGACCCCGGGAATGCGGGCAGGATCCCGGGAATGCGGGCAGGATCCCGGGAATGCGGGCAGGATGCCGGGATCGGGGCGGGCCGGGCGCTCCCGGATCGCGCTCCGCGAGGGCCGTATCGGAACGGGCCGGGACACGTTGGGACGTGCCGGGACATGTCTGGCCAGGTTTTCCCAGCGTTTTGCGGGACGCGCCTTTTCCCAGGGCTTCCTTTTCCCTCCAGGATCCCGGGGGGCCCGGAGGTCTCAGCCCCACTTTGTGGGAATGGGAAAATTTGGGATTTGGGCTGGGGTGAAATGCAGTAATAACTCCACAACCCAAAAGTTGTAAAGTAGGTACGTATTTTGTTCAGGGCTGGACGCAGGGGGAGAGAATCGTCCCAAATCCTGCGTACCCCCATCTCCACAGATTCTCTATTTATTCACAAAAATCATGCATATTCTATAACGCCTATACATATTCAGGATCTATCCCCGCCCATTCTCTGCATGATATGGAAATTAGCTGCGGCTGCACAGTCTGTCCTTTTTATTGAGTCGGTGGTCTTTAAATGAGTCTGGGGCCTGAAGAGATGAAGGCTCAAAAGTCTTCATCTCTGTTAAACTTTCGAACTTCAGTGTCTCTGCATGCGCAGTTTCCCTTTGTTTCACATCTTTTGGCAAGCTCAGCAGTTTTTATCAGGGGCCTCTCTGTATTTTGCAAGTTCATCAGAAATTTATTCTTTGGAGGATCCCCATCTCAGTTTCATATAAATAAAATAATGAATACCATATTGTCCTAAGGTGATGTGTTTATCCCTCAATCGTCTGTTGGGTGCAAAGGGAGGGGGGAAGCACGCTTTGTATTTCCCCAGGAAACCTCGGCTCCCCGGAGTGGCCTTCGCCTTGAAGCTGAAGTGGGGGGAGAACACCGCAAGACAAAAGAAGCTGTTTTTCTCTGGGAGAGGTTGTAGTTAGTAGTTAGTGTAGAGCTAGCATAGTTAGACCTGTAAAATAGCTGGAGGGGGTTTTTTCTTTTTTTTTTTTCTTTTTTCTCCCTCTCCTCGGAACTGTTCTGATCCCTCTGGACTGTGGACCTGGGGAAAGCACCGGGGGCCTCCACAGGGGACCCACCCCACCAGCCCTGCACATCTCCTTTTCTCTCCCAGCGCCAGCGGAGACGGAGCAACAGAACCCAGTGACCATCTTCAAGAGGAGACCTTTTCTTCTCCAACTTTGTTATCCCTCCGTAAGCGGCACAAAGCTCTTGTCATCGGGTATTGTGCTGGGGAGTGCTTTGCCTGTGTAATAAACAGGTTATTTCCACTTCTCTCTCAGGAAGTCTTTCTTCCTGAACCGGTTGGGGGAGGGAAGGGGGACCCTGTGGGAGGATTTCTCCCAAATCTGCTTGAAACCAGCACACCAGTTCATATATATATTGCCTAAGCTATCCTAAATTCCATTTTAACTCTTAAATCTCCTGTTTCAGGGGGAGGGGTTCCCAGGGGTTCACTCCTGCCTCTGTTTCCAGAACCAGGACAGGGACACGGCCGCTGCCACTGGACAGGAACCAGAGCCTCCATCGGCACTGGGAACGCCGGGAGCAGAGCCCAGGGAGCATCTCTGGGAAAAGCTGCCCTGGCTGGGAAAGGCCATGGAGGAGTGGGAAGGGAAATCCACGGCAGCGCCGGCAGCCTGGATGGCGCAGCGGATGTCAGAGACGCCCGCCCTGAGCTACCCCACGGAGCCGGGAATGCGCAGGGTCCATCAGGAGCCAGGCTCTGGAGCTGGCCTGCACCTCGGTGCTCCTGCCGGGAATGACAGGGTCTTCGTGGGAATGCTGAGGGCCAGCGAGAACGCTGAGAGCAGGAAGTAGAGGGAGGACAAGGACAATGAGGACTCGGATAACTCGGATTGAGACTGGGACTGGGAGCAGGAGGAGGCCGTGTCTGCCATGTGCATCTGCCGGAGTGCGCTTTCCAGGGCCCTGCAGGAGGAATTTCTGGTGGTGTGGACACGCTCCAGTGTGGATTGCGGGCTGCTGGCCCAGGAGTAGCAGCTGGATGGGGCCCCGGTGCCATTCCAGAGGCAGCCCCGGCTGGCCCCGGCCATGGAGAGGCAGATGGAGGAATTGCTGTGGGAATACCTGAGGGAGGGGATCGTGGTGGAGGATACCTCTGACTCCAACAGTCCCTTGATCCTCGTGGAGAAATCCAAGGGGCGCGGCTGGCGCCTGAGCCTGGACTGCAGGGCCGTCAACACCGCCACCCCTGTGGCACTCCCGGTGTGGCCGGACAGGGCCGGGATCCTGGCGTCCATCCACCCCTGGAGCCGCTTCTTCTCCGTGCTGGATTTATCCAACGCCTGCCTGGCCATCCCCCTGGCCAGCCAATCCTGGCCCCGCTTCGCCTTTACCTTCCAGGGCCGGCAGTTCCTGTTCACGCGGCTGCCGCCGACATTTCACGGCACCAACTCCATCCTGCACCGGCGCGTGGCTGCCATGCTGGCCCCAGTGGGGCCAGAGCCCGGAGCCCATCCCAGCATTTTCCACTACTATGACGACATCCTGATCACTGGGAAGAGCTGGCAGCAGGCAGAATCCCGGACCCGCTGGGTGCTGGAGCTGATCCAAAGCACCGGCTTCAAAGCCAACCCAGACAAGGCTCAGCTGATGTGGCGCCAGGTGAATTACCTGGGAGTCACCATCAGAGCCGCGGGGCGCAGCATTCCCGAGGAAAAGGTGTGAGAGATCTGCCTGCTCCCGGCCTCTGGGATTGCTGCAGGCTCCGCTCCATCCTCAAGAAGTTTGAGTCGAGGCAGGAGTTCATTCCCGACTTCTGGGAGCTGGCCCTGCTGCTGCAGCGCCTGGCAGAGCCGGGGAAGCAGCAGCGGGAATTGGAATGGCAGCGGGAGCAGCAGGAGCAGCTGCAGCGGCTGAGGGAGGCCCTGGAGGCCGCGCCCATCCTGCGCTTTCCGGTGAAATCCTGGCCCTTCCTGATCCAGCTCTCAGTGCATGCGGAGACGGCAGGAGCCTCACTGCTGCAGGAGAAAGCAGGAATTCTGCTCCCTGTGGGACACAGCTCCTACAGGCTGAGTGGCCGGAATTTGTCCCCGTGGGATGCGTGGCTCCAGGTGACCATCCAGGCTGTCTGCTCCTTCCAGACCCTCACAGGGCCGGCTCCTGTTGTGATCCAGGATCCCAACGGGAATTACCTGCTCCGGGGTGAGACGTTCATCACCTGCAGCTCCGACGACTCCTGGCTTCCAGAGCGGCGGCCTCAGCTCCCAGAACCGTGGACGGTGCTCATGGCCATCAAGGGCCCAGATCCGCAGGAATCCCAAAGGATCGCCATCCTGCTGGCTCCACCGCTCGGGCAGCTGCCTCCCAACATTCCCAGAGCCAATGTGTGGTTCCTGGCTGTGGAGAAGGGATTGCGCCCGTGTTCGTCCGTCGGCTTTGTCACCACCAACCTGGAGGAGCGGTGGATGCAGGGGGTGACCGGGGAGGGTTGGGAGGAGGATGTGGAGCTGGAGGTGCTCCGGGAGATGCTGGAGCAGCATCAGAGCCGTTTCCTGCTGTTTCTGTATTGCAGCTGTCTCCCGGGCCTGGCGGCGAGGCTGGAAAGGTGGGAGTGGGAGCAGGGCTGGAATTGCGGCAGGAATGCCTGGCCCCATGTCCTGCGCTGGCTCCGTGCCTTCCCAGGAATGCTCTGCATCCAGGAGGTGGGAATGGCCAGGGACGTGGAGCCACTGGAGACGGAATGGATCGGGAAGGTGAGCAGCAGCGCCAGGGTCCTGGGCTGCATCACCAGGAGCAGCTGGATCCTCTAGAAACCCTCCCAGCCCGAGCGGCAGGAAATCATCGCCTGGTGCCACCAGTACCAGCACGAGGGCGTGGAGCAGACCCTGGAAAGGGTGCGGGAAGTGGAATCCTGGAACAGCGCCCGAGAGGATGTGGCCCGGTGGGTGCGGAGCTGCCCCACGTGCAGGGAGAGCGATCCTGATCCCAGCATGGCCCCACAGCGGGCGGCGGGCCCTTGGTCCTGCCTCCGGATCAGCCTCTCCAAGGTCCTTCCCAGAACTCTTGAGGGGTTCCAGGCACTCCTGGTGGTGCAGGTCGAGCTCTCAGGATGGCTGGATGTGTTCCCACTGCGGCAGTGCACTCAATCCGAGGTGTCCCAGACGCTGCTCCAAGGAATTTTTTGGCCGTTTGGGGAAGGTCCAGTCTGTGCTTCTGGCACCAGCGCCCACCTGGATGCAGTGTTCCCTGGAGGAGGCCCTGCTGTGGGATTTCTGGAGCCACCTGGAACGCTCAGAGCCGCCAGCGGCCGCTGCGTCTGTGTCCAGGGCAGTGCAGGCGGCCGGGGTGGGCTGGGCCAGGGCGCTCTCACTGATCCTGGTGGGAGTCTGATCCCAACGGATCAAGGCAGAGGAGCTGCACCCGCTGCTGTGCGTTCCCAGCCTGCCCCTGGAATTGTGCTGGGAATGGCCTGGATGGGAGTCCTCCTATGGGAATGAGCTCTCCCGGCTGCGTGGGATGTGGCTCCTGCCAGGATACCGGGAGCAGGTGGAGGCTGCGCCCCACACGGAGTTGGGGTCGGGAGCCAGGATGGGGATCCACCGTGTCCAGAATTTGGGCGTGCTGGATCCAGGCTCAGAATATGCCCGAGCCGCAGTCAGGCTTCGCTGGATCCGGGGTTGGGTTCTGCCAGATAACGAATTGGACGGTCCTGGGTCTGGGATCGGGACGGGCTGGACACAGGCCCTGGCATGAGGGGCTGAGGAGCTTAGGCTGGACTGGGGGATTTAGGTGAGACTCGAAGTGTGTTTAGGGCTGGGAGAAGTTTCCTGATGGCCTGGAATGTTTGCCTGGAATGTTTTCCCTGGAATGTTGTTTTCCCTGCAATGTTGTTTTCCCTGCAATGTTGTTTTCCCTGGAATGTTTGTTTTTTTTTCTGGAATGTTTTCCCTGCAATGTTGTTTTCCCTGGAATGCTGTTTCCTGGAATGTTTTCCCTCATTTTCTACCCCTCATTCCTTTCATTAAACTGGGTTTGAGAGAGAGGGAGGCTCAGAGAGCTCCTTTTCCCGAGTTCCCACTCCCAGATCCCACCCCTTTTTCCCTCCTTTGGGGCGGGCTCGGGATCGGCCACTCCTTTTCCAGCCCCGATCCCAACTGCCCGGCCCAGCCATTCCCACTTTGCCGTGCTCATCCCGCAGGGTCCTGCCGGGAGTTGCCGGCGCTCCCGGCCCAGAAATTTCCGGGGCTGCGGGGCCGGCGCGGAGGAGCCGCCGCCGCTGCCACCAGCGCTTGTCTGGGAAGAGGAAGCGCGGGGCGGCCGCGGGAATTATTGGGGCTCTGAGGCTCGGGGTGGGGTGATGCCAGGTGAGCGAGCAGGAGAATTCCTGGCAGAGGGAAAAGCAAGAATAGCAGTGGGGTGGAAATCAGCAAATCCCACCCGGGAATCCCAAAAACCTACCTGGGGAGAATCCCTAAAACCCACTCGAGAATCTCAAAACCGACTTGGAGGGCATCCCAAAAACCCAGCCGGAAAAATCCTAAAATCGCACCTGGAGGAATCCTACAACCCCACCTGGGAATCCCATAACCCACCTGAAGGAATCCCAAAAATCCACGGAGGGGGATTCCTAGAAACCCACCTGGAGTAACCCCAAAACTCACCTGGAAGAATCCCAAACACCAACCCAGGTTATGCCAAAAATCCATGGGGGGACATCCCAGAAACCCACCTGGAGGAATCCCAAAAACCCACCCAGGAGAATCCTAAAATCACACAAGGAGGAATCCTGAAACTCCACCTGGGAATCCCAAAACCCACTTGGAGGAATCCCAAAAATCCACAGGAGGGGGAGGTTCCAAAAACCCACCTGGAGGAATCCCAAAATCTCACCTGGAGGAATCCCAAAACTCACCTGGTATATTCCAAAAATTCCATGGTGGGGTGGAAGGAATATCCCAAAAACCCATCTAGGGGGATCCCAAAAACCCATCTAGGGGGATCCCAAAACCCCACTTGGAGAATCCCAAAAATCCACTGGGAAGCAGGGGCAGGATTCCAAACACCCACCTGGGGGGATCCCAGAAATCCACCCCAAGATCCCAAAATCCCAGCTGAGTGAATCCCAAAAGGAAGAAAAACCTTTGGATGAGCAAGATGGGGGAAATTCGGGAGTTCCCTGGGATCTGGGAGCCATCCCAGATTTTCCACCCCAACTGTGTAAGGGGAACCAGGATTTTTTTTTTTTCAGGTTTTTTTTTTTAATGTTTGGGAATTCAGGAATTCCCTGGAGCATCCCATATATCCCCTCCCCCTCAGAATGGGAGTACAGGGAATTTTTCCTTTGCTCCCACAATTTGGATGGTTGGGAACCCTAGAAGCCGCTTGGAGCCTGGAGGCCTCCCTGCCTCCATCTCCCACTTGTGCCCCAAATCCCGAAATTCCCCAAATCCTGGCCATTGGTGTGCCCGGATTCCTGCTGGCTCCTGGAGGGACCTGGATGTGTTTCCATGGGATTTGCCAGCAGTGGATTCCCGGTTTTTCCTTGGGAATGCTGGGCGGGGGGGTTCCCAGGGATCCTTGAAATGGGATTGAGGAGCTCAAGGATACTGGGAATGGGATCCAAGCTCTCAGGAATCCTCCGAATGGGATCCAGGATCCCAGGAATCTTTAGAATGGGATTCAGGAGCTCACAGATGCTGGGAATGGGATCTGAGAACTCAGAGATCCTTAGAACCCCTGGAATGGGATTGGGGAGCTCAGGGATCCTTGGAATGGGATCTGGCATCTGAGAGATCCTTGGAATGAGATCTGGGACCTCAAGTGTCCCTGGAATGGGATTCAGGATCTCAGGGATCCTCAGCACCCCTGGAATGGCATCTGGGATCTCAGGGATCCCCTGGAATGGGATCTGGGTGTTCAGCTATCCTGAGAACTCTCTGGAATAGGATCCAGGTGCTCAAGGATTCTGGGAATTCTTGGAATGAGATCTGGGAGCTCACGGATCCTGGGGATTCTCTGGAATGAGATTTGGGATCTCAGAGATCCTTGAAATGGGCTCCAGGCATTCCCTGGAATGGTATCTGGGATCTCAGGAATCCCTGGAATTGGATCTGGGATCTCAGAGATCCTTGGGATGGGCTCCAGGATCTCAGGGATCCTGAGGATGGGATTTGGGATCTCAGGGATTCTTGGGATGGGCTCCAGGCTCTCAGGGTTCCTCGGGATGGGATCTGGTTGCTCTGATCCGCTCCTTCAGCTCCCAGAGGCGGAGGCAGCCGAGGAGGAGGAGGAGATGCCGCCCTTCAGCTCCAGAGCAGGAGGTGAGGAAGAAGCGGGAATTCTGTGATCGGGGGGAGGGGCTGGCAGGAGTGGCCCCATCCCAAATCCTGATCCTGTTCCAGGGCGACCCTGCGGCGGCTGCGGGTGGTGCTGCCGGGTGCTGGTGCTGGGCACGGCTGTGCGGGTCCAGTTCAGCCTGGCCGGGCGGCTGCTGGTCAGCGTGGCTGTGCTGGGAGCGCTGGGTAAAGCGGGATCGGGATTGGGGTTGGAACTGGGATTGGGGACAGGATTGGGAATTGGGATTGGGGCCGAGATTGGGATCAGGATTGGGACTGGGATTGTGAATAGTTAAAAACCGATATGATCATGGACAAAGACCCTCTGACTAATTAAAGTTAGAAAGTGCTATGTTTATTCACTGCTGGGCAGCATGAGAGTCATCTCCGAAAGGCGTGACTGCCCCAAACAAGGTTCTTTGCCCTCTATTTATTTTCTAAGATCTTACATACAATACATATCCATAACCCCAGCACCTCCCATCCCCGTTCAGTACTAAAATGAGGCTATTAGTCCTTCACGTGTGCGCAATTCTTCTCTTGAATTGGGTCGGTGGTCTCAAACTGGGTCGGCGGTCTCAAAGGATGAAGTCAGGAGAGTCTTCATCAGGTCTTTGTGACCCTCTGGCATGATCCAAGGTCCCCTGCTCCGAGATTGATTGATAGGAAGTCCAGGTGCTGGCCATTGTTCTTTACTGTTCTTAATCTGTTCTTATAACGGTTCACTTACTCCACTTTCTTCAATAAACATGCCCATAATACAACAATTAGCTGTAGCTTAGGCCTCTAATAATCATTAACTTATTATTTACTTATCTAACTTACACCCTGAGCCATATGAATTGCTTCTATCCCTTAGCTAAAATCTTAACTCTTTAAAATCATGATTCACGAAGGCCAGTCAGCTCTTGCTTACAATGAGTCAGGAATAAATTCAAGGCCATGGGTATCTGTAGCGGCACGTTTTCTATTTTTTTTTTTTTTAATATTAATTTGTTCTGTAATGGTTTAGTCCATGTTTCCCCTATCCCTTCCTCCTGATGGTTTCCCCCTGCACTTGCTTGTGCAGCAGCTGTGCTTGTCAGTCTCTGAGAAGGACTCTCCCCTCTTTCCAGAAAGCTCGGGAGAAGTTAGTCCCTGATTGGAGCAAGCTGGGAAATCCCCCACCCCTTGTTTCCTATTCGTTGTCTGTGTGCCATCCCCACTCCCCTGATTGGTTTTCCCTCTTGTGTCCGCCCCCTTCTCCTGGTCCCTTATCAGCAATAAGCCCGCCCCTCACGGAGGGACTTGTGGCTCGCCTGCATGCAGAGCAGGTGACAATAAACCATCTTGCCACAAAGTCTCCTTCTTCTTACCTTCGTTGTAGCCTCACCGACAGCTCTCGTGTAGCTCTGACCCACCGGGGGGTGGTGGCCGGTCTGCCTGCTGCTGCCTAACTGGATCTGAAACAATTCCCAGCCAGGGCAGCCGGGACTAGCTGGAAGCAACGTTCCAGCAGGCCAGGAATCATTTCAGGTATCCTTCCTTTAAGTTAGGTTGAGTTAGAAACCTCTCCCCAGAAGACCCTAAGGTTGTTCTGTTAATTAGCCTAAGTTCTGTTCCCCTCTTGGCTAGTTGTGTTCCTTATATGGTTATGTTGCTAGAATGTTCCTTCCTAAGGTTGGATATATTGCTGTAGCCTCCATTGTTCTGGTCTCTGGTTGGTTACCCCCATGGAGTTCTCCTGGATACTGCGCATGGTGTTGGGGCACCATCCCTATTTTCTTTTATCCCTTATTCAAGTGTTCTTTTTCTAGTGCCAACCGTCATTCCCACTCCTATTTATTTTCTCACCACCCTCTGCCCTGAAGTCAGGGCACCTAAAGGTTTGTGGCAGTTCCCCTCACTGCCACAACCCACTTTGTAATAGTTAGAAGGGAGTTAAGCACACCAGAAAAGGCAACAGCTCCTGTTTCAAAGGGAAACTCCCTTCCTCACTCCAGGAACCTGAAATGCCCCCAGGCACACGTGTGTGCATTTGAAAGGTGAGAGGGTGTTGGGGACAGAGATCTCACACAACTTCGAAGGCTGTGAGAAACCCAGAAGTGGCAGAGGAACATCGCAGGTCAACTCCTACTGAAATTCCATTCCCCCACAGCCCCAAAATGGACAGGCAGGGCTGGGCTCTGGCAAGGTTCAGTTTGGAGTGCCTTGTCCTCCCTGGCATGCGAGTGATCATATGAACCCTCGTACTGATTGATTGGGGTATGGCTGCTGAAGGAAAAGGGGGAATCTCGGGAGACAGGAAAGTCTCTTCTTCTCCTTTCTTCCTCCAGAACCCTCCCTTCAAGGAGAAATGCCTGTGCTGGGTTTACATGGGACCCCTTCCCTCAGCCCAGTGTCTGAGCCACTGTGTGGTCAGTAGGAGCCAAACCCAGAAGGGTTCCAAGATCAGTCACCACACGGTCCCTTCACAGCAGAAGAAAGCACTGCCTGGAGTGGGGCTGGTGATCTGTGAACCATCGTGACTCCATCCACCCCACTCCTCTCAGCCACAGACACCAAAAGGATCCCAGGAAACCCAGAGAGTGCTCTAGCAGATCCCAGCAGCACTCCCTGCTGTAGCCTCAGTGATGCTGGATGACCTCCTCAATGAGGGTGTCTGGCTGGTTTTGCTGGTTTGAAAGCAAAACCAGTGAAAGACTCCAAGTCAGAAACACAATTTAATAAGAGGAAAAGAGATAAAAGAAAGTAAAATAAAATAAAAGTAATAGTACAAAAAACCACTGAGAGAGTCACAATACAACCTGACACCCTGTTAGGGTGGTAGTAGCAGTCCAGATGAGATGGTCTTGTCAAAGCAGTGATTCCTGTAGAAACATCTGGTAGCTCTTGTCTCCTCTGGGAGTCCAGTGGGTAAAAGCTGCCAGTGCGGTCTCAAACCCTGGATTATATCCAGGTGGGAATGCTTGGCTCCTCCCCCTGGGCAGAGCATCTCACAATGGGATGATCTCGTTCTGTGAGTCATGCAGTGGGTCCTTGATGGCCCATTAAACAGAGATAACTCCGGGAGGGAGTTACCGATGAGTCATGTGGCAAGGCATTGTTAGGCTCATTAACAGAAGATAAGGAAAACACTGCCCCACCTTGGCTCCAACGGCTCATGGGGATAGAATACAAACCTTGGGCACAATTTTACATTGTAACCTACGACACTGGTGATGGAGTGTGTGGATAGAGGCCCTTCACAGGAGGTTGTGGGGCTGAAGGAGAGATTGCAGCTGTCAGTCAGGGGGGCAGGGACCCCGCTTGTGAGTCCATTGGCTTGGACTCAGGAAACATGGGGATCCAGGGGCTGGGAGAGGAGGAAACCTGGGAAAGGGGGGCCAGGGGGGTGTTGGTGACGGATTAGGGGGTGCAGGGGGTCCCGGAGCTGGGGAAGGAGATGTGAGGGGATTCCAGTGCCCAGGAATGGGGATTCAAGGGGGTGCCAGGGTGATTCCCAAAGCCCCTCTCAGGGGGGAGTAGGAGCTGGGTAAGGAGATTTACAGAATCAATAGGTTGGAGAGACCTCCAAGATCATCGAGTCCAACCCAGCCCTAACACCTCAACTAAACTATGGTACCGAGTGCCACATCCAGCCTTTCTTTAAACACATCCAGGGATGGTGACTCCACCACCTCCCTGGGCAGACCATTCCAATACTTTATCACCCTTCCTGTAAAAAACTTTTTCCTAATATCCAACCTATATTTCTCTTGGTGCAGCTTGAGACTGTGTCCTCTTGTTCTGCAGTTGCTGCCTGGAGAAAGAGACCAACCCCCACCTGATACAGCCACCTTTCAGGAGGTTGTAGAGAGTGATAAGGTCACCTCTGAGTCTCCTTTTCTCCAGGCTAAACAACCCCAGCTCCCTCAGCCCTTCCTCACAGGGCTTGTGTTCCAAGCCCCTCACCAGCCTCCTTGCCTCCTCTGGATGCACTCAAGCGTCTCAGCATCCTTCCTAAACTGAGGGGACACAACTGGACACAACACTCAAGGTACAGCCTCACCAGTGCCCAGTGCAGGGGAAGAACGACCTCCCTGCTCCTGCTGGCCACACTACTCCTGATAGAGGCCAGGATGCCCTTGGCCTTCTTGGCCACCAGGGCACACTGCTGGCTCATGTCCAGCTGCTGTCACCAGTACCCCCAGGTCCCTTTCTGCCTGGGCATTGTCCAGCCACACTGCCCCCAGCCTGTAGTGCTGCAGGGGTTTTTGTGGCCAAAATGCAGGACTCAGCACCTGGACTTATTAAACTTCATCCTATTGGACTCTGCCCATCCATCCAACCCTTCCATCTCTCTCAGCAGAGCCCTCCTCCCTTCCAACAGATCGACACACGCTCCCAGCTTAGTGTTATCTGCAAATTTACTAATGAAAGACTCAATCCCCTCATCCATGTCATCAATAAAAATATTGAACAGAGCTGGCCCCAGCACAGAGCCCTGAGGAACACCACTGGTGCCTGGCTGCCAGTTGGATGCAGCACCGTTCACCAGCACTCTCTGGGCCCAGCCATGCAGCCAGTTCCTAACCCAGCAGAGAGTGCTCCTGTCCAAGCCATGGGCTGCCAGTTTTTCCAGGAGTGTGCTGTGGGAGGAAAGGGGGTGATTGCGGCATGGGGGGACATGGAGGAGTCACACACACTCCAAGGGGGGGACACAACCCCCAGGGACCCCCCCTCACCTTCTCCCACAGGTGGAGGCCGAGCCCCAGCCCGGGCAGATGAGGCCCAACACAAAGCCCCCAAGCCTCAGCAGCATCTTGGGGTGGCAGCTCTGGGGGTGGGAGGGGCAGGATCTGGGAAATGGCAGTGGCTGCCAGGAAGGGACTGGGATGGACTGGGAACAGCTGGGATGGACAGGGATGGATTGGGACAGGCTGGGATAGATTGGGACACTGGGATACACCAGGATACCTCAGGATACATTGGGACCAGGAATGGGACACACTGGGAGCAGGATGAGAGAACAGTGGGACCCAGCAGGACCAGAACTGGGGCAACAGGGATAGTGGCAGCAACTGGGATATACTGGGAGTGACTGGGATCATAACGGTGGAAACTGGAAACATACTGGGCCAAGTGGCTGAGACTGGCAATGACTAGTACTATGCTGATAGAAACTGGGATATACTGGGAGTGTCTGTAGCCATACTGGGGGTGACTGGGAACAGCCTGAGAGGAACTGGGAGTGATGGGACCTACACTGGGGGCAACTGGGATTAACTGGACCATGCTGGGCAAGACTGGGATCACACTGGACTCATACTGGGATTATTCTTGGAATGACTGCCTCTATGGTATTGGCAACTCAGAGCAACTGGGATTAGACTGGAAGGAACTGGAAGAAACAAGGACCATGCTGGGAGTGACTGGGATTATCATGGCATCACAAAAGGGTAATACTGGGAGGGACTGGGTCTGCTAGAGGCAACTGGGACCACATTGGGAGGAAATGGGACCATGCTGGGGACAACTGGGGTCATACTAGGAGCAACTGGGACCACATTGAGGGTGACTGGTGTCATTCTAGGATCATACTGGAAGTGACAAGGAGCATGCTGATGGCAATTGGGATCATGTTGGGGCCACTGGCATATACAGGGAGTGACTGGAATCATACCGGAATTGACTGGGAATGGCTATGAGCAACTGGAATCCGGTTGGAAGCTACTGGGAGAAACTAGGAGTGAGTGGAAGCACACTGGGGGACACTGGGATATACTGGGAGAGAATGGAAGTGACTGGGATCACAGAGGAACCATAAAGGAAGAATACTGGGAAAATCTGGGAGTGACTGGGATTGTACTGGGAGAGACTGGAACCATACTGGGTAACTAGGAGCAGCTGGGACCATGTTGGGGGCAAATGGCATCGTACTGAGAGTGACTGGGTTCATACTGGAATCATACTGGGAAGGACTGGAGCCAGAGTGGCAATGACTGAGGTGATACTGGGGGTGACTGCAACTGTACTGGGAGTGGCTGGAACCATACTAGGAGTGAAGGGGAACACCTGGGACCATGCTGGGATCATAGTTGGATCATACTGGGAGTGTCTGGGATCACACTGGGATCATACTGAGTGTAACTGAAAGTGACTGGGATCACACTGGGGGTGACTGGGAACCAAAGGGCCCATGCTGGGACTGACCTGCCCCCCCTCCCCCAGCCAGGTGGAATTCGGGTAACTGGCCCAGCTGGGGCTCAGGGTGGTTCTCATCCTGGTCTGCCCCAGGTCCTGCTGTCACTCCTGGCCCCACAGAGCCGAGGGACAGGGGACAGCTGAGGGACAGGGGACAGCTGATGGACAGGGGACAGCTGAGGGACAGGGGACAGCTGAGGGACAGGGCACTCCCCTGGCACTGCCACGGGCACAACAGAGCCAGCCTGGGGAAAGGATTGGCATTTATGTCCCATGGAATCCCAGCAGGGATTCCTTCTCATCTCACTGCTGTCATTGCATTGGTCATCAATTCAAATCATTTCCCCATGGAATTCCCATGGCACTGGGTTGGAGGGGAGATCCATCCAGGGAATTCTCACCTGACTGGAATGAGACTGAGATCCAGCCATGGAAATTCCATGGGAATTTCTGCATTCCCAAGTCCTCCATTCCAGAATTCCAACATTCCCACAGGAATTACCCTCCCTCTTCCACACCCACCTTTGTGCTCCAGAGCCTCCCCATGATATCTGATGTATTTTGGGAGTTCTTGCACCCCGGTGCATCCCACGTAATGCTTCATCTGCCCCACTGGGATCCCTTTGCATTCCCAGCCCCTCTGGGTGATCCAGGTGGCACCGTCAGACACTGAAAAGCTCCCGGATCCCAGCTGGAAGGAGATGAAATCCCACCCATTGCAGTAGTACCGGTGGGATCCATGGATGCTCCATTGGACAGGAGGTCACAGCTCGAAACCACCTGCACCGTGTGGAGACCTGTGAACGAGGAGAGAACAGACCCACGGAGATGTGTTCCAGCCCCACAGAGCCCCACGGCGCTCCATGCATTCCCATTCCAGCCCCTCAGATCCCATCCCAGCCCCTCAGAGTCCTCCATTCCCACAGATCCCAGCCATCCCTGGCTCCCTCCAGCCCCCTCTGCTCCGGCTGTACCAGCCTCATGCCAGTTCCTCTCCATGAGCTGGGTCTGGCTATCCCAATATCTCGGCTCTGCCTATCCCAATATCCCGGCTCTGGCTATCCCAATATCCCAGCTCTGGCTGTCCCATTATCCCAGCTCTGGCTATCCCAATATCCCAGCTCTGGCTATCCCATTATCCCAGCTCTGGCTATCCCAATATCCCAGCTCTGGCTACCCCAATATCCCAGCTCTGGCTATCCCAATATCCTGGCTCTGGCTATCCCAATATCCCGGCTCTGGCTATCCCAATATCTCAGCTCTGGCTATCCCAATATCCTGGCTCCGCCTATCCCAATATCCCAGCTCAGCTCCCGCTGCCATCCCCGGTGTCTGCAGCTCCATCCGGCCCCGCTTGCTGTCCCAGTGCCCCCAGGGGGTCCCGTCCATGTCCCCACAATCAAGGACTGGGGGACCCCCGGGCTGGGCAATGACAGCGCCACTTCCAGGGACTGCAGGGAGGGGAGAACTGGGGTGGACATGGAGACTTGATGGAAAGTGAGAGTGAAAAGTGAGAGTTTGGGGATCCAGGGGAGTCAACAGGTCAAGGAAAGGAGGGACTTGAACAGCTGGCAGTGTTGGGAAGGAGCTTCAGGGGCTCAGAGTCAAGGAAGTGGGGAGTGCAGGGACTGGGAGAGGTGGGATGGGGTGTCCAGGGAATCCTGTGCCCAGCAAAGGGGGTGCCAGGGTTCCTCAGAGGGAGGAAAGGAGGGCCTGGGGGCTGGCAAATGCAGGGATGGGGGCCCAGGGGTCCCAGGGTCAAGGAAAGGGGTGGCTCTGGGCACTGGGAGAGGCGGGGTGGCTGGGAACAGGTTTAGTTGGTGCCGGATAAGGGGGTGCAGGGGGGACACAGTGCCAGGCAAAGGGGTAAAAGGGCATCTCAGTTCTCAGGAATGAGGGGTCAGGGGGTCTCAGGGTCAAGGAAATGAGGGGCACGGACTTGGAGAGGTAGAAGGGAATTCCAGGGAGTGTTTGAGCCCAGGAAAGGCGAGTCCAGGGTTTCCCAAAACACAAGGGTAACAGCGTGGGGACAGCAGGGATATTGGGGAAGGGGGAGATCATGGGGTCTCTGGTTTTGCAGAAAGGTGGGGCTGGGGGCTGGGAAAGGCAGGAATGGGGCTCCAAGACGTTCCAGGGCGTCCCAGGGTCAAGCACATGGGAAGTCTGGAGGCTGGGAGACATGGGATGGCCGGAAAAAGGGGAGCAGGGGGTCCTGATGTCCAGAAATAGGGGATTCAGGGGGGTCCCTGTGCAGGAGGAGGGGTGTCCCGTTCCCGGGAATGGCGATTCAGGGTCCCGATGCCGGGGGTCCCACTCCCCCCTCGCCGCCCCCAGCAGCGCCCCCAGCCCCAGTGCTGGAGCCATCGCGCTGCTCCGACCCACTCCCAGTATGATCCCAGTATAACTCAGTCACCCAGGAACTGCTCCGAGTATGATCCCAGTACAGCCCAGTCACTCCCAGTGAGCCCACTCCTGGCATCCCCCACCACTCTCTGCGTTCCGACCGGTCCCGGCTCCATCAGCGCTCCTCCCGCGGGCCGCGATGGGTTCGGGGAACGGGGGAGGAGAAGGAGGAGGGAGGGAGGAAGAGGCGGAGTGGTAGCAGGATACGGGGGAAGAGAGAACTGGAGGAATCGGGCGGCTCCAGCGCTCCGGGGACCCACATCACTCCCGGACCGCCGCCAATCCCGCAGGTGCCTTGGGAGGGGGAACTCGCCCCAAATATCCGGGGGGTCCCTGGGTTTGGGGGTTTTTTTAGTGGGGGATGTTTGGAGCTTGCAGGGCTCCCAAGCCGAGCTGCAGATTCCCCTCGGTGGGAGATCGGGGTCTCCCCGGGCGGTGTTTTTGGGGGTTGGCGGTGTGGGCAGAGCCAGGTCGGGGGCCGGGGCCCAGCAGGTTTGTCCGTGAGCGGGACGGGCGAGAGAGGAGAGCCCCAGAAGCGCCAAGCGGGGAGGCCGAGGTGGGGGGAGCCCTGGGCTTGTCGGGAGCCCGTTGGGGGCTGCTGGGGCTGGAGGGGCGGGCTGGGCGGGCAAGGGGTTCGGGGGTGCCGGTGCTGGAAGTGGCTGCTCCCAGGATGAGCCCACTTGCCTCCCCCGTGTGGATCGAGTTTCCTGGGCACTCCCAGTATGAGTCCAGTCACTCCCCGTATGATCCTGGTCACTTCCACTCACACTCTGCCTTATTCCCGTTTCTCTCAGTATGAACCCAGTCACTCCCAGTCATTCCCCATAACGATGCAATTTTCTCCCTTCACGGTCCCAGTTGCTCCTAGTTCCTCCAGCTTTCATCCCAGTTGTACCCACTTTTTCCAGTTGACCCTGTTATTGTCTCAGTCACTCCCAGTATGGTTACAGACACTCCCAGTAAATCCCAGTTTCCCCAGTAAGGTTCTAGTTAGCTCAGAATGATGCCAGTCTTTCCCAGTTACTCTCAGTTGTTTCCAGCATGAACCCAGTTTCTGGCAGTGTCCCAAAATATAGTTCTAGTTGCTCCCAGTATGATCCCACATTTTATCTCAGTCCCCTCAGCATGGTTCCAATACCTTCCAGTTGATCCCAGTTGCTCCCAATGTTTCCACATTTTCCTCTCAACATGGGCCCAGGAGCTCCCAGTAACCCCCAGTCAGGATCCATTCACACCCACTGGAATCCTAGTGGCTCCCAGGATGATCCCAGTGGGACCCGTAGTCACTCCCAGTATGGTTCCAGTCACTCCCAGTATGATCCCAGTCTGACTACAATCCCAGTTGCTCCCAGTATGCTCCATTTCACCCAGTCAGCCCCAGTATGGTTACAGTCACTCCCAGTATGACCCCAGTCACTCCCAGATACTTCCAGTATTATTCCAGTCATGCCCAGAGCGACTCCCTGGCACTCCCAGTGTGGGCCCAGTTTTCCCTAGTCACAGCCATTATGGTTCCAGTCATATCCAGCACCTTTCCTGTCACTCCCAGTCTGATTCCAGTATGATCCCAGTCATTCTCAGGTACTCCCAGTACTATTCCAGTCACTCCCAGTATGATCCCAGTCAGCTCCAGTAGGATCCCAGTATGACCCGAGCATGGGCACAGCTGTTCCCATTTTCATCCACCCTGGGTTGGGATTTTTGGGGGGGGGTGTTTGGAGAAGAAAGAACTCTGAGGCTGAGCAGAAAATGCCCCTCGGGAGACACTGGGGGGTCCCAGTGGTGTCTGGTGTCAGAGGCAGCCTGGAGGAGCAGAGCCCTGTGTCCCTCAGAGAATAAGGGGAGAAGGGACCCTAGGACCCCAAATGCCCCCAGCATCCCTAAATTAGGAGACAGAAGGCGGGGGGGGCTTTTCAGGTTCCTGGTACTCCCAGCAGCCTGGGGAGGGCAAGGACTGAGTAGAGGGAGGACCCCCAATACAAGCGTGACCCCAGCAGCTGGGAAAGGGTGATACCCCAAACACCAGAGGGGAGAGACCAGAGACAAGGAACTCCTGGGAGGCTCTTTCAGGGCTGAGTCTTGCTGTTGTGGAGGTGTTTATGGACCCCAGATTCCTGATGACTGCTAGAGGTGGACTTGGGCAGAGGGACCTTTAAACTCAATGTGCTCATCTCTTCCTTTTTCCCCCAAACCACGATTTCCCATTCCCAGTCCTTGGCCAGATGGAGGAGGAAACTGTGAGGAAGATGCCCCAGGACAGCCAGGCAGGTGAGAAAGAAGTCACTGCCCCTTTCCCTCTCTCTCCTCCTTTATCTCCCAGCCCAGCCTGGCCCCCAGCTGCAGGACAACCCCGCTGCCAATGCTGTCCTGCCAGAGATGCATTAAGGGGATCTCCTTCCCCTTGCGTGTGGCATGGAGGCAAATGCCATCCTCTGCTTGTCCTTCCTCCCCCAGGCAAGGAGCTGAGCATGGAGAGCAGGGAGGACAAATGGCTGCGGCAGAACCTGGTGGCAGAGGCCGTTTTGAGCGGCTCCAGGGCAGCGCAGGAATGCAACGGGGAGGAAAAGGCGCGGGGATCCCGCAGGAGGAGGGGCTGCAAAGGCAGCTCGGGAGGGTGTGAGGGGGAAAGCCCCAGCGTGTGCGGGGCAGGCGGCCGGAGAGGGAAGCAGAGCTCGGAGCTGGTGGTGCATGAGCAGCTTCATGATGGGGAGAAGCCCCACAAGTGCTCGGAGTGTGGGAAGAGCTTCAGCTGGAGGTCCCGCATGATCTGCCACCAAAGGATCCACACTGGAGAACGGCCCTACTAGTGTGGGGAATGTGGGAAGAGCTTCAGGCAGAGCTCCCACCTGATCCAGCATCAGATGATCCACACTGGGACACAGCCATATGAGTGTGGGGAATCTGGAATGAGGTTTCAGACCAGCTCCAGTCTCCTCAAGCACCAGCACATGCACACAGAGGAGAGGCCCTTCTGCTGCCCTGAATGTGGGATGGGCTTCAGACGAAATGCCCATCTTACACGCACTGGCGCATCCACACCAGTGAGAGGCCCCACGAGTGTGGAGAATGTGGGATGAGCTTCAGCCGGAGCTCCCACCTGATCTGCCACCAGAGGACCCACACTGGGGAATGGCCCTACAAGTGTGGGGAGTGTGGGAAGAGCTTCAGACAGAGCTCCAACCTGATCCAGCACCAGAAAATCCACACTGGAGAAAGGCCGTACAAGTGTGAGGACTGTGGGAAGGGCTTCAGCCAACGTGCCCACCTGATTGTCCACCAGATGATCCACACTGGGGAAAGGCCATACAAGTGTGGGGAATGTGGGAAGAGGTTTCCCACCAGCTCCCGTCTCCTTGAACATCAGCAGACACACACAGAGGAGAGGCCCTACAAGTGTTCCAAGTGTGGGAAGAAGTTTCCTACCAGCTCTAGTCTCCTCCTGCACCAGCGGATTCACACAGATGAGAGGCCCTTCCGCTGCCCCGACTGCGGGAAGGGCTTCAAGTAGAATGGAAACCTCATCAACCACCGGTGCATCCACACCAGGGAGAGGCCCTACGAGTGTCCCCAGTGTGGGAAGAGCTTCTCACACATCTCAGCCTTGACCCAACATCAATGGAAGCACCAGTAAGGGAAGCCCTGTGAGTTCCCTGAGTGCAGGCAGAGCTTCGTGCACTGCCTCCAACTCCATCCCGCATGTGAGGAGCCGTGTTGGGCAGAGCCCTGGTGACCCACATTCCGTGTGATCCATGTTGGGAAGACACCTGGCTGGATATCCTTTTGTTTTGGCCTTAATTTTTTTCTCTGCTTTCTCTCTGAACTCCAAAAGCCAAGAGGGATCGATCTGTCACCTCAAAATCACTCCAGTCCCACTGAAAACAACTCCATCTTACACCAAACTGGCTCAATCCCACCTCAAAGTGTTCCCACCTCAGAAAAACTCAATCCCATGCCAAACTTACTGGATTCCACAGCTAGCAAAGTGAGATGGGGTTGGCAGGAGATTGGGGGAAGTGGGATCCAAATTTCATGTGGTGGGATCGGGATTGTGTGTGGGGCTGGCTGGGATGTGTTTTGATAATAAATCAAACTTTGAGAGTTCTTGATTCCTGTCCCATTCATTTTCGGTCAGTGTCAGTTCTGGTTTCAGTGTCACCTTCTCAGCTGATTGTGGTTGTGCCCTCCTTTCTCTGGTGCCTCTCTGTGCCTGCTCTGTTTGTCTCTCAGTGTCTCCCTTGAGCCAGGGCAGCTCCCAGCCAAGCCCCTGGCCTGAGTGAATTCCCAAGGCAGGAGCCCCAAGGAGCATGGCGGAAGTTCTGGGGGCTGGCAGTGCAATGTCCCTGTAGGATCTTGTTGCCCTTGGCTTTGTGCCCCTTCTTGAGAGCTTTGCCTTGAAGGGGGGCAGGAAGATCTTTTCCTTGCTGGGCACTGGCATTGCAGAGCCTTGGAGTGTGTGCCATGCAGGAGCATCCAGAGTGGGATCCTGCAGACTGGGATCCTATAGATTGGGACTGCACAGACTGGGACCATCTGGATCTGGAGCATCCAGACTGGGATCCTGCGGACTGGGACCTTGTAGACTGGGATTGTATGGGTTGGGCTCATAGGGACTGGGGTCATAGAAACTGGGACCATATGGACTGGGATGGCTTCACCAGAATGATGCAAAACCAGCCGGTCCTGCCCCTCTCTGGGTCCCCCCCAGTCCTTTTCAGTCCCGTGTGGGGGCAAGGCCAGAATTCCCCAGAGTGAATGCACCAGTCCTGGTGCAATCCCAGTTCCAATCCTGGCACTTTATCCTGGTCCCGGTTCTGGCCTCGGTCTCAGTCTCGGTCCCAGAGCGCTCCTGGAGTTGATCTCCATTCCTGTCTCAGTCTCGGTCTCAGTCATCGAAGCCCAGTGCCGGTACCGCTGCCACTCTTGGTCTTGGAGTGCTCCCAGTGCCACTCTCTTGGTCCTGGGCCAGGACAATTTAGACCCATTTAGGTGATTTTAGGCCAAACTGGTGTTATAAACAACTCATAACCCAGGTGGGATTGAGTAAATAAAATTTAATTTGAACCCATTGAAAATTACAAAGCAAAGTGGGGAACAGCGCTGGGAGCTTGATGGGACTCCTGCCCACCAGAGGCTCAGCTCACCAAATGGCGTCTCTGCCTTTTATACCCTGAGATTGTATCAGCCTCATTAATATTCATGAGCAGTCCTTGTATCTCCTTTTCATTGGTGGAGCCCTTCCCATCTCTTGATTGGTGGTGCCATGTTACCCTGCCAGGCCTCCCAGCAACAAGTGCCCCCACTCCCTTCTCCCTCTTACAAGGGGCAAATACACACCCTCCCCTACATGTTTTTACGGCCCTGTGAGCCAGAACTGCTAGGCAGTAACCACAAAAAGGGATGGGAGTACTGGAAGGAGAACAGAAAAGGGTTCAAAACTATACTATAACAACAAAAGTACATATCAAAAGAACTGTAAAACGCAACAAAACTTCTCCCCACCATACTCAACAACTCTTTCGCATTTGCATGAGCCAGTCATCACCCTTTATTCATCACAATAATATGAAGTGCAAGGAGGCAGAGAGTGCGTAGAGAATGGGTGGGCAGGGAAGCGTGAATTTGTGGGTTCAAAGTGTATTTAAACCTGGAACTTGTCTTGACCACGTACGCAAGTATGGTGGAGTATCCCCCATGTGTCCCAGCTGGAAATGAAACATACCTGCGTTCCAATTTTAGTTGCAAAGTCCTTATTCATTAACACAGGAGTACAAGAGTTTTTTGAACAGAGTAATTTAAAAGGCTTCAAAGCTCCTGCAGGCCTTGACCTGGTGAGCACTAGTCAATTAAAATGCGTATTTATAGCTGAACCTTGTTTTACAAGTATTCTGAATTTGATATTTTAAGTTTCCATCTCTGCTTTTAGACACAGAAACAGAAAATGCAGAAAGAGCATAGAAATGAGCAACCAGGCTGATAATTGTTCCAGTCTTTGATTCCCATTCTACTGTATAGTACCATTTCTACGTGCTTGCATCAAGGCAAATAAGCTCTGTTTACTGTGGTAGCTGAACAGCTTATCAGTACCTACCTCTGTCTTCAGCCTGGAGAATAAAGGAACTAAGGTAGCCTGATCTAAGACAGTGGTACAGGCAAGTGGGGCATAAGAAATCCTCAAGCTGGAAATCAACAATACCAATAAACAAACTTCACGACATATCCGATAAACTTAGCTGGTTTTTTATGTCAAGTTGAAAGCAATTGAATATTTAAGAACATTTAAGACATTTGTGGGGGGGTATATACCATCCCCACACTCCCTTCTTTTTTGGTTTTAACAACTACAACATAAACATATTTCAGCCTGTTTAATTCAGAAGAGTGTTTAACATGATATTCACTTTTCATATTATAAACAGTAAAACAATACATCTAATAAAACAACAAGCACTACTGAGGAAAAAATCAGCAAGGTAATACTTCAAACTGCCTAAATACTTTCCCATCACCCAGTCTGCCATCGCTGGGGAGTCCCATTTTGCAGTAAGGACTTGGAAAAGCCTTTCCGTGCAGAGGTTTCCAAGCGTACCTCCAAAGGGGCTCCAGCTTTTGTAAGAGCTAATCATCAAGTCAAAGTGACTTGATTACACTTTTAATGCAGAAAAACCTGGGTCTGATGGCATACCTCCCCTGCCAGCCAGGGCCAGGGCTTGGCCAGAGCCAAGACCTTGACTGGAAGGGTTTCCCTAACATATCTTACAAACCAACCTTTATTAATATATAAAGGTTTATATTAATATGGCAAAAGTTTCTTAACATGACCAACTAAGGAGTAACCAAAGGAATGCATGTAAGTAACATCAAATATTATCCTATGGCTAGATCCCTCTATGTTTTCATATATTCAGAATCACTAGTCATATTTACTGCTTCTTCTCTAAAACTCCTTCAAGCTAATCCTACCGCATGAAGTTCACTCTGTTTAGTGGAACCAACTGTTTTTTCAGAGGAAGGGCCCCCCCAGCCAGTCAGGTCTTTTTCCTGGCACAGTCTCAGCTTACGAGGGTCGGCAGGACACCAAAGCCCTGGCTGTTGAGGGAGCAGCAGGGTCGGGTGCCGCGCTGGGGCGGCTTGCGGGGCTCCACTGGTGCACAAGATGGCGGCCACACCTCTCTTGGGTTGCAATGCAGGATTGCAATGCAGGTTGGAACCAGGGGTGCGTATTCTATTATCATCTGCTGAAAACAAGTGGGGACGTGTTAATGGGCCAACTGTTCAAACCAGGTGGGGCAGTGTTCTTTATCTCTAACAGGACCCATCCTCCCTCCGGGGGATATCTTCTGTTAATGGGCCATTAAGGCTCACCACATGACTGAGAAAATGACATCATCCCATTGGGATATGCTCCACCCAGTGGGAGGAGCCAAGCATTACTAGCTGCATAAAACCTGACATTCAGAGCACCAGAGCAGCCTGTTTTCCTCTGGATTCCACAGAAAGACCGGACCCATCTTGCCACCACTGCACCCTTCTACAGGATCATCTCTACTCCAACAGAACCACATCTGTCATCCCAGGAGGATTTATTTGGACTGCCTCCAACACCCTGAGTAACAGGGTGAGTAATACCATGTCAGGCCTAGAAACACTCTGTCAGTGTTTCTAGGATTTTTTTGTTTGTTTGCTTGGGGTTTTTTTGTACTACATTTGTATTTTTAATATTCCTAGTAAAGAACTATTATTCTTATTTCCATATCTTTGCCTGAAATTGCAAAATTATAATAATTTAGAGGGAGGGGGATTACATTCTTCATTCCAAGGGAAGCTCCAGTTTTCCCTGGCAGACAGATGTCTTTCCAAACCAAGGCAATGCCTCACCAGACAAAGTTTGCTGTGAACAGGGAGCAGGAATTCAGCGCTGCCTTTGCTGGCGCCGCTCCAGCTGGTGCTACCAGGCTTTCTGGGTCACCTCCTCACTGCCTCCACCCACTGTTATAAGTACATATTATATTATTGGCTTTTTCCAAATGTTAAAAATGAATACTGTCTGTAAAATGTTGGAATATTTTGCTGTATGAATACAGTTTCTTTTATTTCTGATTAGAAATTGTAGTGTGCTATATACATGTATTTCTTGGGCTATAGCATTCTATGTAGAATGCTTTTTTGTAGTTAACTTCAGAGAATGATAATAATCAGGAAATTCTTCCACATTCTTGGATTATCCCTATCTGGATGAAGATAATGGTGACAGATCCCAGAACCACAAATGAAGAATTTATTGACTCTCTTATCAGAAGTGAGAAATCAGGAAGGAGCCACAAGGAGAAAAAAAAAATACTGATGGAATGGGGGCAGATTGGGGGGTTGAAACCAACATCTAAAAGGAATGTTTGAATGATACATGGGGGTCTGTGGATATGTACCAGACTGGTGCATTTAAATACCATTACCCAGTGAATAGTTGTGCCTTTGGCTAAATGCCAAGCACCCAGCCGTCAATTTTACTTTTATGTCTCTTATTGTCTTTTTATTAAACTCCTACACATTTTACCAGAGAAGTGAACCTTGTTTTTCACACCACGGAGCTGCAGGTGTCCCGCTGGATCTGCTGAGAAGGTGGCCCGCTGCTTGCTGCCATCCCATGGCTGTGCCATGTGGTCATGGCTGTGTGCTCAGTACTGCACGCTTGCTGCCACCGCTACAGCACCGCGCCCCCTCAGCTCCGCATGCCCCCCGCACTCTCTCTGCCGCCACCTCTGCACCCTCGCAGAGGGCAAACAGAGAGGGAACTCTCTGTCGGGAAGGGCTCCCCCAGCTCCAGTCATTTGCCGTGATACGGCTCCAGCCGATGCCACATGGCATGGGACATGCGAGCTCCTCTGTGATACCATCAAGCCCCCCTCCAAGATTAAATGGATCGGGGGACCAGGGGCCATCTTCTGCTTCTCCTCCTACAGTCCCAACAGATTCTGGTCGTTTGCTGGTGGTGCAGAAATGGTTGGCATGGCTGCTGTGGTGCCACAAGCGTCTGTCTTTGTCCGATCTGTGGGTACCGCATGCGCCGTGAGCGCCTCACACACTCCTCCAGGATACAAAGTCTTTGTCAGTGCTGTGTCCCCTCATGTAACTCAGTCCCATAGAGCGTCCCCTAAAGCGTCCCATGTCCGAGGTTCAGCAAGGGGGTGATGACTTGAGTCCTCCTGTTAGGCTCCTGCAAATCCATTAACGAAAGGCGTCCCTCAGGCTCCCTGAGCCCCGGCTCTGCATGAGGTGGGACACGGTGCCCCGTGGTCCTGGGCACTGGTGGCTGCTCGGCGGGGTGGCAGGGCAGTGGCAGTGCCATGATGGGCACCTGCACCTCGGCCAGGCAAAGCAGCTCTGGCTCTGGCAGATCCGATGCTGGCAGCAGGGGGGTTTGGCAGCACTGCAAGGACAGGGAGCTTGAATGAAAGCCACTCCCTTGCTGGTTTTTCCCTCACTCTCTCTGCTTGTGAACCCCGTGCAGCATCTATTGTCCTGATCACTTCCCCCCACGCTCTGCCATCCTGGGATGTTTTGTGCTCCGCCATCTGGGGATATTTCAGCAGGCAGTGCCTCTACTGCTGCTTTTACATTCTGCTCGGCTTTTATCGGTTTTAACATATCCAGCATGAGCCTCCAGGTAATTGTAATACTCAGAGCAGTTTCATCACCGCGAGAGGCAGAGTCAAATATCAGTTCACCAGCTCTTTCCCAGTTCTTAATACTAAAAGCGGCTTCTCTGGCAGCATCTATTCCGTGGCTCTTGCGCCACAACTGCAAGGTTTGCAGAGCCCGTTTGTCGTGTTTTTTCCCGTTTAATTAAAAAGATGGTCTGTACTTTCACTGTGGCTTTTTCTATACCCCATTTGCTTAAAAAGAGGGTCTATACCTTCACTACGGCTTTTTCTATTGTCGAGACTTGCATCCCTGTGTCCCTAGAGGCTGCTTCTAGTTTTTACACGTCCAGACTGTTACAGCTCTGCACACTGCCGGCAGCTCTCACAGGCTGCTCTATTCCCCACTGGGCTCCGTTTCCCCGCTCTCCACACGGCTGGGCTATCACCATCACACTGGGGTTCACCGATTGTCGTGGCTGAGACAGAGAGACGACACGACACAGTGAAGTTCAGGCAGCCATAACAGCTTTTATTGTGTGCTTCTCTCCTATACAGGGCTGTCGAAAAACCCCGCGCCCAAACCTGATTGGCTGGAACCTTGGTGCCACCCAGTTCACTGACCAATAGCTGCCTGCCTGCATGCTCGTCAGGGATTGGCTGGCGTCCCTTCTCTGCAGCCAAGTCCCTCCGCCTCTCAGCGCCCTCTCTGCCAAAGGTGTTTCATTTCTGTCCTTTCACAGGAATAGGCTTCTCAACTCTAGGTCACAGCGCTGTGAGGCCAGCTGTTCACTGACATATTTAGGGACCCAAAATTCCCCCCCAGTTCCCTCTGTGAAATGTGGGGTTGTGTTTCGTGTCAGGTAGAAAAAGATGGCCTTTGTAGTTATGGTTATGAAATGTGTGGAAAAGGCCATAGGGTAATTATAAAAACATCTGTTTAATGAACAAAACGGAAAAAAGCATGGAAAGGGGCTTTGGAAGTAATATTTTGCTTGCTTATAAGTGAATCATGTGAGCCTATAAGGTTTTTAATAGAAGGTTTGAACTACAGCTTTAGCATATATATATAGAAAGAATTGTAATCACCTAAATAGAAGGAAGTGAGCTATTCCAAACTAAAATTAAGGATCCTGGAAAAAAACAAGAGGTAAACCACCATCTGGAAGCTGGACGGCACCAATAAGACTGATTTATAGACTTCAAGAGGAAGACTGAATCTCTCATCTTTGGTGTTTTTCTTCAGAAAAAGGAAATCTGGATGCCACCACCACTGATTTATGTCCTGGGAACCTCAGCATCACAAGATGTTATTTCTGACCTCACTGATTTCATACCTTTTGAAGTATAGAAAATTTAACATCATCAATAGAAATTGATCACAATAGGTATAGAAATTGTATTTCAAAAATAGAAATTAGGAGGAAACTAGAAAAAAAGGTTGCTGAGAAGTGATTATGGAAAACCTCAATAAATACCAGCAGAAAATCAACAGTCGGTGTGCAGTTGGAGGGGAAACCCCCACTGTACCCAGCGCTGCTTTGCTCACACTTTACCATTCTGTATTAATTAATAAATTGATTGCTGCTTGATATATTGGCCGAGTCAAGCTCTTTAGTTATAACACCTCTAGAGACCCCAAAATTCCCCAAACTTTCCTACAGAGAACCCAAACCTCCCATGTTTGGACCCAAAATTCTCTAACAGGGCCCTAAAATACAAAAAAAATCCCTATTAGAACCCCAAAAATCCCCTTTGGGGACACCAAAATCTAAAAATTCCCAGAAGAGACCTAAACATTTCCATATTTAGACCAAAAATACAAAAAAAAAAATCCCTGTGGAAACCCCACAGTTTCCAAAATTCTGAGTAAAGTCTCCAAAATGCCAAAAATTTCCCTACAGAGACTTCAAAATTCCGCTTAAGTGAGACACTAATTTTGAAGACCTTAGAAAAGCTATGTATATTGCTGAGTTAGCTGAGAAGATAAGCTTTGCGGAAATCAGTTAAAACTTAGAGGATGGTTAAAAAGAGACCAGATTTCAGATAAGTTATCCCGGATTTTATAACTCATTGCTTGTCAACTCTGTGTTTGTGTGAAGCTTCCTTGCAGAAGCTAATCAATACCCCAGGAATGCAAAACAATTGCAAACCTCCTGTTTTCAGAAACAACCTATTGAAATAGGCCTGGAAAACAGGAAACAGGGAGTCCTACCAAGGATCCATGAATCATGACACAGCAAAAGGTTGAAAGGTTAGAACGAGGAAGACTCATTTTACTTCCTCATTTCTAGTGACCCCTCCTCAGAATAGACCCCCGACTCATTTCAGGGAACAAACTACGCATGCTTAATAGCCTTTTTGTTAATTAGCATACGAAGCGGAGAAGAGGAGGTGACAAGGGTATGAATATGCATTTGTATTTTGTGTATTCAACACTTTTGTGGATAAAAGGCTTTGTTATCACCTGTGATCTTTGTAGCGCTCATTAGCGAAATATCCCAGCGCTGCCCGGCATCGTAATAAACATACACTTTGTAACTTTAACAGTTAGAGAGTCTTTTGTCCGTCATAGTTGGGTATCGATATTAGATCGGTATTCATATTTTAGTAAATCATAAGAACTTCAAATTGCAAAAATTTGAGAGGATTAGAGCAGTTCTGAGTTGACAGGTAGATCCCTTTTGGCTTTCGGAGTTGAAAGAGATGGAGAACACTGCCCAAAATTGTTGCAACGTAGCAACAGCAGAGATCATCAGGTCCAGGGCGGTTACAGTTGCTGCAGTGAAACAGACCAGACAAGTCTCTGTTTTGTTCAGCTCGAAGAAACCATTTATTTCCCCCGTCCCCCACCCTGGGCAGACAAGGGGATTAAGGCAGAGAGAGGGGAAGCAGGGGCAGGATTCTGGGGTTATATAGGGTGTTGTAGGGGCAGGATTTTCAAGGGAGGAATTAACAAAGGTAGGATCAGATTCTAGTGACCTTAAACCAGAAACAATCATACAAAATCCCCCAAGAACACACAAATCCTCCAGAATATGGCCCAAATCATAAATTCCCCATCAAATACCTGTGAAATGATGGGAATTGAGCCATCTTTGATGAACTCCTTTCTTTTTAACCCTCTTTTGGCTGTTTTTGACAAACGAACATAATTCAGAAGAAAATAGAGGCCAAAAAAAAAGGATAAGCAGCCAGGTGTCTTCCCAGCATGGATGCCAGGGAATGTGGGTCACCAGGGCTCTGCTCAATTTGGCTCCTCCAGTGGGAGATGGAGTTGGAGCAGCGCGCGATGCTCTTCCTGCACTGAGGGCACTCGCAGAGCTTCCCTTACCGGTGCCTCCGTTGGTATTGGATCAAGGTTGAGATTTCTGAGAAGCTCTTCCCACACTGGGGACACTCATAGGGCCTCTCCCCAGTGTGGATGCGCCGGTGCCTGGTGAGGGTGTCCTTGCGGTTGAAGCCCTTCCCACACTTGGGGCAGTGGAAGGGCCTCTGCTCTGTGTGAATCCGCTGGTGCAGGAGCAGATTGGAGCTCTTGGAAAACCTCTTCCCACAGTCAGAACACTGATAGAGCCCCTCCTAACTGTGCATGTTTTGGTGACGGATCAGGGTGGAGCTGTGGCTGAAGGTTTTACCACATACCCCACACTCATAGGGCCTCTTCCCAGTGTGGATGCTCTGGTGCTGGATCAGGATGGCTCTACGTGTGAACCTCTTCCCACATTCCCAGCACTTGTATGGCCGCTCCCCAGTGTGGATTCTCTGGTGCTGGATCAGGCGGGACCTCTCACTGAAACTCATCCCACATTCCTCACATTCATGGGGCCTCTCCCCAGTGTGGATGCACCAGCGCCCTGTGAGGTGGCTGTTTTGCCTGAAGCCCTTCCTACAGTCAAGGCAGCGGAAGGGCCTCTCCTCCGTGTATGTGCACTGGTGTAGGAGGAGATCGGAGCTGGTCTGAAAACTCTTCCTGCATTTATCACACTCGTAGGGCCTCTCCCCAGTGTGGATCATCTGGTGGGCAATCAGGGCAGAGCTCGACCTGAAGCTCATCCCACATTCCCCACACTCATAGGGCCTCTCCCCAGTGTGAATCCTCTGGTGGCAGATCAGGGAGGAGCTCACTCTGAAGCTCTTCCCACATTCCCCACAGTTGTAGGGCCGTTCATCTGTGTGGATCTTCTGGTGGCAAATCGGGAGGGATGGCCACCTGAAGCTCTTCCCACACTCTGAGCACTCATGGGGCTTCTCCCCATCATGAAGTTTCTCATGCACCACCAGCTCCGAGCTCTGCCTCCAGCTCCAGCCGCCTGCCCGGCACACGCTGGGGCTTTCCCCCCCCACACCCTCCCGAGCTGCCTTTGCAGCCCCTCCTCCTGCGGGATCCCCGTGCCTTTTCCTCCCCGTTGCATTCCTGCGCTGCCCTGGAGCCGCTCAAAACGGCCTCTGCCACCAGGTTCTGCCGCGGCCATTTGTCCTCCCTGCTCTCCATGCCCAGCTCCTTGCCTGGGGGAGGAAGGACAAGGAGAGGATGGCATTTTCCTCCGTGCCACAGGCAATGCATCCCTGATCAATGCATCCCTGGCAGGACAGGACGGCATCAGCAGCAGGATTGTCCTGCAGCCAGGGGCCAGGCTGGGCTGGGAGATGGAGCAGGAGAGAGGGGGAAAGGGGCAGTGACTTCCTCCTCACCTGCCTGGCTGTCCTGGGGCATCTTCCTCTTCCTTGCAGCCTCCTCCTCAATCTGGCCAAGGACTGGGAATGGGAAATCCTGGTTTGGAGGGAGAACAAGGGATGAGCACATTGTGTTTAAAGGTCCCTCTGCCCAAGTTCATCTCTTGAAGTCTGGGTATCTGGCGTCCATAAAAACCTTCCAAACACCAAGATTCAGCCCTGAAAATGCTTCCCAGGAGTTCCCTGTCTCTGGTCTCTCCCTTCTGGTGTTCAGGGGTTCCCCTGTCACAGCTGCTGGGGGTCACACTTGTATTGGGGGTCCCCCCTCTACTCGGTCCCTGCCCTCCCCAGGCTGCTGGCACTCCCAGGAACCCAAAAAGCTTTTCCATCTTCTGTCTCCCAATTTAGGAATGCTGGGGGCATTTGGGGTCCTGGGGTCCCTTTTCCCCTAATTCCTTTGGGGTGCGGGGGGTCCAAGGAGTCCCCCCTGCCCCTCTCCAGGCTGGTGAGGGTCTCGCCAATCGCGGCGCTCCCCCCTTCTCTGGGCTCCCCACTTTGGGCTCCTGGGGGACACAGGGCTCTGCTCCTCCAGGCTGCCTCTGCCAGCAGCTGCCACTGGGACCCCTCAATGTCCCCCCAAGGGAAATTTTCCACTGAGCTTTGGAGTTCTTCATTCTCCAAACATCTCCCCACAAAAAAATCCCCAAACGCAGGGACACCCAGGATATCTGGGCTGAGCTCCCCCTCCCTGGTCACCTGTGAAATGGGGGGGGCGGTGATCCCACAGGTGAGGGGTTGCAATTTCAGAGGGTGCTCAACCTTGTGGTTCCTTCTCCTTTTCCTGATCCTTTGTCCCTTCTCTTCCTCTTCCATCCCTCCTCCTCCTTCCCCAGGAGCAGCCACACTGTTCCCCAACCCCTGGCAGCCCGCGGGAGGAGCAGGGATGGAGCTGGGACAGCTCAGGATGGGCAGCGCGGGGCTCTCGGCTGCTCCCACCCGCTGGGGGCACGAGGGGAACCCGGTCCGCAACAAAGGAAAGGGAAACTGGGAAAACTGGGGGCTGCACATCCAAACTGGGGCTTGCTGGGGACCCTGGCTGGGGACTTCCAGCCCTTGGGGCTCCTCTCGGGAGATGCAGGATGGGGGAATGCAGAGAGGGCTGGGGGATCCCAGGAGTGCCATCACTGGGAGTGACTGGGCTGTACTGGGGTAACTGGAACCTTACTGGGGCAACTGGGAGTGATTTGGAATGACTATAAACATGCTGAGGGCAACTGGGGTATACTGGGAATGTCTGTGACCATACTGGTGTGACTGGAACCGCGCTAGGAACAACCGGGACTATGCTGGAGAGTACTGGGACCATGCTGGGGAGAACTGGGAGTGAGTGGGGGTGACTGGGTCTGCATTGGAAGACTCTGGGCATGACTGGGACCATGCTGGGAGGGACTGGGATCATCCATGGACTGACTGGGACTATACCGGGGCAACTGGGATCACACTGGGAGGAACAGGGAACAACTGGAACCATACTGGGGGCAGCTGGGATCCTACTGGGATCACAGTGGAAGCAGCTGGGCCATGCTGGGGGACACTGGGATCATACTAGATCATACTGGCAGCAACTGGGACTGCACTGAGGGTGACTGGGAGTGCCTGTGAGCAACTGGGATCAGGGTGGAAGCAACTTCGAGCAACCAGGAGGGACTGGGAACATGCTGGCAGCAACGGGGATATACTGGGAGAGACTGAAACCAGCATGTGGGTAAATGGGAGCAACTGGAACTGCACTGGATGATAATGGGAGCAGCTGTGCCATGTTGGGGTCATCCTGGGATCCTACTGGAAGTCAATGGGATCATACTGGGAGTGACTGGAATAATCTGAGAATGACTGTGATCATACTGGAATCAGACTGGGAGGGACTGGAAAGTTGCCAGCCCATCACTGGAACCACAGTGGGAGTGACTGGGAGCAACTGGGCCCACAGTGGGGGTGCCAGGGAGTTGCTCTGGGCATGACTGGAATAATACTGGAAGTATCTGGGATATACTGGGGTCATACTGGGGGTGACTAACCATACTGGGGCTGACTGGGTGCAACAGATCATACTGGGAGTGACTGGGATTGCAGTCAGAGTGACTGGGATCATACTGGGAGTGACTGGAACCATACTGGGAGTGACTACAGGTCCCACTGGGATCACCCTGTGAGCCACTGGGATTCCAGTGGGTGTGAATGGATCCTGACTGGGGGTTACTGGGAGCTCCTGGGCCCATGCTGGGAGGAAAATGTGGACACATTGGGAGCAACTGGGATCAACTGAAAAGTACTGGCACCATGCTGAAGGGACTGAGGTCACAACCGGGATCATACTGGGAGCAACTGGAACTATATTTTGGGACACTGCCAGAAACTGGGATAATGCTGGAGCAACTGGGAGTGACTGGGAATGACTATGAGCATGCTGAAGGACATGGGGATATACTGGGAATGTCTGGAACTATACTGGGGGGACTGGAATAACATTTGAAACAACTAGGACTGTGCTGGGGATGACTGGGACCATGCTACTGGCAACTGGGTGTGACTGGAACCATGCTGAGAGGGACTGGGACTTTTCTAGGGGCAACTGGGATGATACTGGGATCACAGTGGGAACATCTGGGTCCATTCTGGGGAGAACTGGGATCACACTGAGGGTGATGGGAATCATACTGGGATTGACTAGGAGTGGCTATGAGCAACTGGAATCATGCTGAGATCAACTGGGAGGAGTTGGAAGTGACTGGGAGCATGCTGGGGGTGACTGGGATATACTGGGAGAGACAGGAAGTCACTGGGATCACATTGGGGTTACTGGCATCAGACTGGAAGTGACTGGCATCAGACTGGAAGTGACTGGAATCATACTGGGATCATACTGGGAGTAGATACAATCACACTGGGATTAGAGCGGCTGTCAACGGACCCTGACAGGGGATTACCGGGAGCTATCAGGCCCATGATAGGAGCAAACTGGGGACGCACTGGGAGAAAACTGGGATAAAACTGAGGGTAAGTGAACGACGCTGAGGTAACTGGGAGTGCCTGGGAATGACTATGAGAATGTTCAGGGCAACTGGGATATACTGGGAGTGTCTGAGAGAAGGCAAGTTGCGACTGGGACAAACTTGGAGTGAGTGGGGGGAGGAACTGGGACCATGCTGGGCGAGACTGGGATCACACTGGACTCAGACTGGGATTATTCTTGGAATGACTGCCTCTATGGTAGTGGCAACTCAGAGCAACTGGGATTAGACTGGAAGGAACTGGAAGAAACAAGGACCATGCTGGGAGTGACTGGGATTATCATGGCATCACAAAAGGGTAATACTGGGAGGGACTGGGTCTGCTAGAGGCAACTGGGACCACATTGGGAGGAAATGGGACCATGCTGGGGACAACTGGGGTCATACTAGGAGCAACTGGGACCACATTGAGGGTGACTGGTGTCATTTTAGGATCACACTGGAAGTGACAAGGAGCATGCTGATGGCAACTGGGATCATGTTGGGGCCACTGGCATATACAGGGAGTGACTGGAATCATACCGGAATTGACTGGGAATGGCTATGAGCAACTGGAATCCGGTTGGAAGCTACTGGGAGAAACTAGGAGTGAGTGGAAGCACACTGGGGGACACTGGGATATACTGGGAGAGAATGGAAGTGACTGGGATCACAGAGGAACCATAAAGGAAGAATACTGGGAAAATCTGGGAGTGACTGGGATTGTACTGGGAGAGACTGGAACCATACTGGGTAACTAGGAGCAGCTGGGACCATGTTGGGGGCAAATGGCATCGTACTGAGAGTGACTGGGTTCATACTGGAATCATACTGGGAAGGACTGGAGCCAGAGTGGCAATGACTGAGATGATACTGGGGGTGACTGCAACTGTACTGGGAGTGGCTGGAACCATACTAGGAGTGAAGGGGAACACCTGGGACCATGCTGGGATCATAGTTGGATCATACTGGGAGTGACTGGGATCACACTGGGATCATACTGAGTGTAACTGAAAGTGACTGGGATCACACTGGAGGTGACTGGGAACCAAAGGGCCCATGCTGGGACTGACCCGGGCCCGGGCCCGTCCCCTGGGTGGAACTGGGGGAACTGGCCCAGCTGGAGCTCAGGGTGGTTCTCATCCTGGTCTGCCCCAGGTCCTGCTGCCACTCCTGGCCCCACAGAGCCGAGGGACAGGGGATACCTGAGGGACAGGGGACAAGCTGATGGACAGGGGACAGCTGATGGACAGGGGACAGCCGAGGGACAGGGGACAGATGAGGGACTGGGCACAGCCAGGGAACACGGCCTGGCCAAGGGACACTGAGCTCCAGCACTTTGGGCTGTTGTGCCGGACTCTTGCCCTTGGGCTCCCAGCACAGGCCAAGGGGGAAGAATCCCCTCCACAAACTGGTGTTGGCTTTAAGCTTTGCTCTGGAACATTCCCAAGGAGCCACCTGCAGTGGCTGCAGCCCCGCCACATGTCCGGGGCCACCAAAGCCACTCCAGCAGTGCCCTCCTGCCCCGGGCAGGGCAGAGAACACCCAAGGAAAGGCTCGTGCTGGGCTCCAGGGCAGGGACAGGGCACTCCCCTGGCACTGCCACGGGCACAACAGAGCCAGCCTGGGGAAAGGATTGGCATTGATGTCCCATGGAATCCCAGCAGGGATTCCTTCTCATCTCACTGTTGTCATTGCATTGGTCACCAATTCAAATAATTTCCCCATGGAATTCCCATGGCACTGGATTGGAGGGGAGATCCATCCAGGGAATTCTCACTTGACTGGAATGAGACTGAGATCCAGCCATGGAAATTCCCTGAGATTTCCTGCATTCCCATGTCCCCCCATTTCTGAATCCCACATTCCCACCTTTGTGCTCCAGAGACTCTCCACCGTACCTGATGTATTTGGGGAGCTCTTCCACCCCGGTGCGTCCCACGTAATGCTTCATCTGCCCCACTGGGATCCCTTTGCATTCCCAGCCCCTCTGGGTGATCCAGGTGGCACCGTCAGACACTGCAAAGCTCCCGGATCCCAGCTGGAAGGAAATGAAATCCCACTCGTTGCAGTCGTACCGGTGGGATCCATGGATGCTCCATTGGACAGGAGGTCACAGCTGGAAACCACCTGCACCGTGTGGAGACCTGGGAACGAGGAGAGAACGGACCCATGGAGTTGTGTCCCAGCCCCACAGAGCCCCACGGCGCTCCATGCATTCCCATTCCAGCCCCTCAGATCCCATCCCAGCCCCTCAGAGTCCTCCATTCCCACAGATCCCAGCCCAGTCCCCAGTTCCCCACAGCCCCCTCTGCTCTGGTTGAACCAGCCCCGTGCCAGTTCCTCTCCGTGAGCTGGGTCTGGCTATCCCAATATCTCGGCTCTGCCTATCCCAATATCCCGGCTCTGGTTATCCCAATATCCCAGCTCTGGCTATCCCAATATCCCGGCTCTGGCTATCCCAATATCCCGGCTCTGGATATCCCAATACTCCAGCTCTGGCTACCCCAATATCCCAGCTCTGGCTATCCCAATACCCCAGCTCAGCTCCCGCTGCCATCCCCAGTGTCTGCAGCTCCATCCGGCCCCGCTTGCTGTCCCAGTGCCCCCAGGGGGTCCCGTCCATGTCCCCACAATCAAGGACTGGGGGACCCCCGGGCTGGGCAATGACACCGCCACTTCCAGGGACTGCAGGGAGGGGAGAACTGGGGTGGACATGGAGACTTGGGGGAAAGTGAGAGTGAAAAGTGAGAGTTTGGGGATCCAGGGGAGTCAACAGGTCAAGGAAAGGAGGGACTTGAACAGCTGGCAGTGTTGGGAAGGAGCTTCAGGGGCTCAGAGTCAAGGAAGTGGGGAGTGCAGGGACTGGGAGAGGTGGGATGGAGTGTCCAGGGAATCCTCTGGGAGCTGGGAGAGGTGGGGTGGCTGGGAAAAGGTTTAGTTGGTGCCGGATAAGGGGGTGCAGGGGGGACACAGTGCCAGGCAAAGGGGTAAAAGGGCATCTCAGTTCTCAGGAATGAGGGTCAGGGGTTCTCAGGGTCAAGTAAATGAGGGGCAGGGAGTTGCAGAGGTAGAAGGGAATTCCAGGGGGTCCTTGAGCCCAGGAAAGGGGAGTCCAGGGTTTCCCAAAACACGAGGGTAAATGGCTGAGGACAGCCGGGATCTTTGGGAAGTGGGAGTTCAGGGGGTCTCTGGTTCTGCAGAAAGGTGGGGCTGGGGGCCTGGAAAGGCAGGAATGGGGCTCCAAGGCGTTCCAGGGCGTCCCAGGGTCAAGCACATGGGAAGTCTGGAGGCTGGGAGACATGGGATGGCCGGGAAAAGGGGAGCAGGGGGTCCTGATGTCCAGAAATAGGGGATTCAGGGGGGTCCCTGTGCAGGAGGAGGGGGGTCCCGTTCCCGGGAATGGCGATTCAGGGTCCCGATGCCGGGGGTCCCACTACCCCCTCGCCGCCCCCAGCAGCGCCCCCAGCCCCAGCGCTGGAGCCATCGCGCTGCTCCGACTCACTCCCAGTATGATCCCAGTATAACTCAGTCACCCAGGAGCTGCTCCGAGTATGATCCCAGTACAGCCCAGTCACTCCCAGTGAGCCCACTCCTGGCACCCCCCAACCCTCTCTGCGTTCCGACCTGTCCCGGCTCCATCACTGCACCTCCCGCGAGGCGCGATGGGTTCGGGGAACGGGAGAGGAGGAGGAGGAGGGAGGGAGGAAGAGGCGGAGCGGCAGCAGGAAACGGGAGAAGGCGAGCGGAGGTTTCGGGCGACTCCAGCGCTCCGGGGCGGCGCAGCAGGGCCGGGGAGCTTCGGCGGCATCCCGCAGGTGCCCGGGGAGGGGGAGCTCGCCTCAAATCTCCTGGGGGTGTCCCTCGGTTTGGAGGCAAATGCCATCGTGTCGTTGTCCTTCCTCCCGCAGGCAAGGAGCTGGGCATGGAGAGCAGGGAGGACAAATGGCCGCGGCAGAACCTGGTGGCAGAGGCCGTTTTGAGCGGCTCCAGGGCAGCGCAGGAATGCAACGGGGAGGAAAAGGCACGGGGATCCCGCAGGAGGAGGGGCTGCAAAGGCAGCTCGGGAGGGTGTGAGGAGGAAAGCCCCAGCGTGTGCCGGGCAGGCGGCCGGAGCTGGAGGCAGAGCTCGGAGCTGGTGGTGCATGAGCAGCTTCGTGATGGGGAGAAGCCCCATGAGTGCTTGGAGTGTGGGAAGAGCTTCAGCCAGAGCTCCCACCTGATCTGCCACCAGAGGATTCACATGGGCGAGAGGCCCTGGAAGTGTGGGGAATGTGGGAATAGCTTCAGGTGGAGGTCCATCTGGTCTGCCACCAGAGGACCCACACTGGTGAGAGGCCGCACGAGCGTGGGGAATGTGGGATGAGCTTTAGAGAGAGAGCCCAGCTGATCCCCCACCAGAGGATCCACACAGGGGAACGGCCGTACAAATGTGAGGAATGTGGGAAAAGCTTCAGCCAGAGGTCCAGCATAATCGAGCACCAAAACATCCACACTGGGGAGAAGTTGTACAAGTGGGGAATGTGGGAAGGTCTTTAACAAAAGAGGCAACCTGAGACTCCACCAGATGATCCACACTGGGGAGCGGCCCTACAAGTGTCCCCAGTGTGGGAAGGGGTTTTGGACTAGCATCGACCTCCCTGTACATCAGCAGATTCACTCAGAGGAGAGGCCCTTCGCTGCCCCGACTGTGGCAAGGACTTCAACCGCAACTCCAACCTCACCAAGCACCGGCGAATCCACACCAGGCAGAAGCCCCACGACTGTGGGGAATGTGGGAAGAGCTTCAGAGACAAAGCCACTCTGATCCAGCACCAGAACATCCACATTGGGGAAAGGCCGTACAACTCTGAGGAATGTGGGAAGAGCTTCAGGGAACGAACCACCCTGTCATGGCACCAGTGGATCCACACGGGGGAGAGGCCCCACCAGTGTGATAAATGCGCGAAGAGGCTTTGTACCAGCTCCAATCTCCTCCTTCACCAGCGCACACACACAGAGGAGAGGCCCTTCCGCTGCCCCGACTGCAGGAAGGGCTTCAAGGACAAATCCAACCTCACCACCCACCAGCGAATTCACACCAGGGAGAGGCCCTACGAGTGTCCCCAGTGTGGGAAGAGCTTCTCACACAGCTCTCACTTGACCAAACACCAGCGGACACACCAGTAAGGGAAGCCCTGCAAGTGCCGTCAGTGTGGACAGACCTTGGTGTGCTGCTCCATCCCCCAGTGGAGGAGCCATGTTGGGCAGAGCCCTGATGACCCACATTGCCTGGGATCCATGTGGGGAATGGCTTCCTATCCTTTTTGTTGGCCTTAATGTTTTTTCCTTCTGCCTTTCTTTGCACTACAGAAGTCACGAGGGGTCGATCCGTCATCTCAAAACCACTCCAATCCCACTGAGAACTCAATTTTAACCCCAAATGGCTCAATCCCACCTCAAAATGGCAGTTTTCACCTCCCAAAAACTCAATGCTACAACAAACTTACTGGATTCCACAGCCTGCAGGGTGAGATGGGGTTGGCAGGAGATTGGAAGAAGTGGGATCCAAATTTGGAGTGTAGGGATCGGGATTGTGTGAGGCAGGGTAGGTGGGATGTATTTGATAATAAATAAAACTTTGGGAGTTCTTGATTCCTGTTGCATTCATTGTCAGTCAGTGTCAGCTCTGGTTTCAGAGTGCCACCTTCTCAGCTGCTTGTGGCTGTGTCCTCCTGTCTCTGGTGCCTCTCTGTGCCTGCTCCGTTTGTCTCTCAGTGTCTCCCTTGAGCCAGGGCAGCTCCCAGCCAAGCCCCTGGCCTGAGTGAATTCCCAAGGCAGGAGCTCCAAGGAGCATGGCTGAAGTTCTGGGGGCTGGCAGTGCAATGTCCCTGTAGGATCTTGTTGCCCTTGGCTTTGTCCCCCTTCTTGAGAGCTTTGCCTTGAAGGGGGGCAAGAAGATCTTTTCCTTGCTGGGCACTGGCATTGCAGAGCCTTGGAGTGTGTGCCATGCAGGAGCATCCAGAGTGGGATCCTGCGGGCTGGGACCTTGTAGGGCTGGGATTGTTCTGACTGGGATTGTTCTGACTGGGATCGTCCAGACTGGGATTGTACACTCTGGTATCACATGTACTGAGATTTCACAGGCTGGGACCATCCTGATCAGAACTATGGAGGCTGGGATCATACAAACTGGGATCATGCAGACTGGGATGGCTTCTCCGGAACAATGAGAACCGAGGCGGTGCCGCCCCGCCCAGGGCTCCCTGCCAGTCCCTCCCAGTCCTGCCTGGGGGCGCGGCCAAATCTCCCCGGAGCGAACACGGCGGTCCCGCAGCGATCCTGGAGCCAATCCCGCAGCGACTCCACGTCAGATCCCCGTCCTGGTTCCGGCCCCGCTCTCAGTCTCGGTCCCAGAGCGCTCCTGCTGTGTCTCAGTCCCTGTCCCGGTCTCAGTCTCTGTCACGGAGCAGTCCCTGAGCGCTCCTGGTGCTGATTCCAGTCCCGATGCCGATCTCGATGCTGGAGCGCTGCCGTTCCCAGTCTCAGTCTCGGTCCCATTGCGGTGCCAGGCTCGGTACCGGTGCCGTTTCTGGTTTCAGTCCCGGTCTCGGTCTTGGTCTCTGTCTCGGTCTCTGAGCAGTGTCAGTCCCAGTGCCTGTACTGGTGCCAGTGTTGCTCCCAGAGTGCTCCCAGTTCCGGTCCCGGAGCGGTGCCAGTCTCCGTGCTGGTTCTGGTGCCGGTCTTGGTCTCAGTCCCAAAGTGCTCCATGTCCCAGCCTGAGTCCTGGGGCAGTCCTGG
Source organism: Acrocephalus scirpaceus scirpaceus (assembly GCA_910950805.1). Taxonomy (NCBI): domain Eukaryota; kingdom Metazoa; phylum Chordata; class Aves; order Passeriformes; family Sylviidae; genus Acrocephalus; species Acrocephalus scirpaceus. Next base: position 1,007,186 of record CAJVGK010000042.1, on the reverse strand, counting down.
AGCGCTCCCGGTGCTGGTCCAGGTTCCAAACCACTCTCAGTGCTGGGCTTGGTCTCAGTGTTGATATCAGGGCCAGTTCTGGTGCCAGTTGGGGTCTCGATCTTGGTCCCGTTCCCATTTCCAGTCTCGGAGCGTTGTCGCTCTCGGTGCGCCGGTGTCGGTCTAAGTCTTGGTGCTGGTGCTGGTGCTGATCTCAGTCTTTGTCCCGGTCCCAGAGATTTTCAGCCTATTTGGGTGATTTTAGGCCTAAATGGACAAGGTTTAAGTGGGGTTTTCAAGCTTTTAGATTGGATTTTAGGCCTCTTTGGCAGATTTTAGGCCAAATCTGGTGATGGTTCTTGTCAGTTGGGTAATTTTAGGATAAGCTGGGCAGTTTCAGGGTGGATTTTAGATCCCTTTGGAGGATTTTAGGCCCATTTGGGTAGGGATTCAGGATGTTTGGGTTAATGTAGGCCAAATCTGGTGGGTTTTGGGGTGGACTTGTGATCCCTTTGGGGTATTTTATGTCAGCCTAGGTACACTTGGGGTGGATTTTACGCCTCTTTGGGGATTTGGGGCTGATTTTAGCCAGTCTTTGAGGGTTTAAAACTATTTTTGGGAGTTTTAGGTCCCTTAGGTGTGATTTTTGACCCCTTTGGATAATTTTAACTGCATTTGGATGACATTAGTCTAAACCATGCGGATTTAGATTGGATTTTAGGTCCCTTTAAGATATTTTAGACGACTTTGTAGAAATTTTAGGCCTCTTTCGTTGATATCAGGGCAAAACGGATCGTGTTTCGGGTGGATTTTATCCCTGCTCTGACTATTTTAGCCCCTTTTTCCTGACTTTAGGCCAAACCGGGCCGTTTTAGGATCGCTCGTCCCCTTGGCCGCGCCTCTTTCCCCTCACAGTTCCCGCCCTGTCCCTGACCCCACCCCTTTCCCCTCACGGTTCCAGCGGCTCCAGCGCTCCGGAGAGGCGCAGCAGGGCCGGGGAGCATCGGCGGCATCCCGCAAGTGCCCGGGGAGGGGGAGCTCGCCCCGAATCTCCCGGTGGAGGGGGTCCCTGGGTTTGGGGTTTTTATGTGGGGGATGTTTGGAGCTGGCAGGGCTCCCAAGGCGAGGCGCAGATGCCCCTCGGGGGGAGATCGGGGGCTCCCCGGGCGGTGTTTTTGGGGGTTGGCGGTGTGGGCAGAGCCGGGTCGGGGGCCGGGGCCCAGCAGGTTTGTCCGTGAGCGGGACGGGCGAGAGAGGAGAGCCCCAGAAGCGCCAAGCAGGGAGGCCGAGATGGGGGGAGCCCTGGGGTGAAAAACGAGGTTCACTTTCTTGGAAAAATTTAGAAGTTTAATAAAAAAATAAAAAGAAAATAGCAATTAGAAGAGATAAAAGCAAAAGACATTTTCTCGGCCGACGGTGTCTGGCACAGAACCAGCCGGCACACACTTGCTAACAAAAAGTTTGCTCTTTTTAACTATCAGCCAGTTGCATATTTAAAAGTTCATATGCGTGATTCAAACATTCCTTTTGAGTGGGAATTTTCTTTGTTCAGTTTCAACTCTCCCCAACCACTTTATCTGCGGGTGGCTCCATTCTGTCTGGTAGCACAGGTCCCATAAATTCTTCTCCCAGTGTTATGGTCATTTTCATTTTGACAGGCTACTTGATAAGAGAAGTTCAGTAGCTTTTCTGGTCAGCAATCTTCATGCAGGAATGAAGGATAACACCTCTTTCTTCTGGTCTGGCTAGTTACAGAAAAAAGCTCTAGTCTTTTACTTCTAACACTATGTTACAATCAGAAAAAATATATATATTCATCACATTTCTAACTTCTATAAAGTAAAAGAAAATACGGTACAGTCTTGTTACATTATACATCCAATATCTATTTTAATATTTGCAAAAAGCCAACTATATAAAATGCATTTATAACACTGGGCTTGACGGGAGCCCGGTGGGGGCTGCTGGGGCTGGAGGTTTGGGCTGGGCGGGCAAGGGGTTCGGGGGTGCCGGTGCTGGAAGTGGCTGCTCCCAGGATGAGCCCAGTTGCCTCCCCCATGTGCTTCCTGTTTCCCAGGCACTCCCAGTGTGAGCCCAGTCAGTGCCAGTGTCCGTAAGTGGGGAGACAGAAGAGGTGGGAGCTTTTCGGGTTGCAGGGACTCCCAGCAGCGTGGGGAGGGCAGGGCTCGAGTAAATGGGGGATCTCCTTCCCCTTGCGTGTGGCACGGAGGCAAATGCCATCCTGTTGTTGTCCTTCCTCCCGCAGGCAAGGAGCTGGGCATGGAGAGCAGGGAGGACAAATGGCCGCGGCAGAACCTGGTGGCAGAGGCCGTTTTGAGCGGCTCCAGGGCAGCGCAGGAATGCAACGGGGAGGAAAAGTCGCGGGGATTCCGCAGGAGGAGGGGCTGCAAAGGCAGCTCGGGAGGGTGTGAGGGGGAAAGCCCCAGCGTGTGCCGGGCAGGCGGCCGGAGCTGGAGGCAGAGCTCGGAGCTGGTGGTGCATGAGCAGCTTCGTGATGGGGAGAAGTGCTCAGAGTGTGGGAAGAGCTTCAGCTGGAGGTCCAAACTGAACCGTCACCAGCGGATTCACACTGGGGAGAGACCCTACCAGTGTGAGGAATGTGGGATGAGCTTCAGGACGAGCTCCCACCTGATCTGCCACCAGAGGATCCATACTGGGGAATGGCCCTACACGTGTGGGGAATGTGGGATGAGCTTCGGGAGGAGACCTAGGCTGCTCAAGCACCAGAACATCCACACTGGGGAGAAGCTGTACAGGTGTGGGGAATGTGGGAAGGGCTTTGGGCAAAGAGCCAGCCTGACCTTCCACCAGAAGATCCACAGAGGGGAGAGACCCTTCAAGTGTTCTGAGTGTGGGAAGGGGTTTTGGACCAGCACTGAGCTCCTTATGCAGCTGCGGATTCACAGAGAGGAGAGGCCCTTCCGATGCCCCGACTGTGGGAAGGGCTTCAAGCACAGCTCCACCCTCACCATCCACCGGTGCATCCAAACTGGGGAGAGGCCCTACGATTGTCCCCAGTGTGGAATGAGCTTCTCACACAGCTCTCACTTGACCAGACACCAGCAGACCCACCGTTAAGTGAAGCCCTGCGAGTGCCGTCAGTGTCGGAAGAGCTTCGTGCGCTGCACCAGCTCCATCCCCCAGTGGAGGAGCCATGTTGGGCAGAGCCCTGATGACCCACATTTCCTGGGATCCATGTGGGGAAGACACCTGGCTTCTTATCCTTTTGTTTTGGCTTTAATTTTTTTCTCTTCTGTCCTTCTTTGCAGTCAAGAAGTCAGGAACTATCGATCTGACTCTCAGTGTCTCCCTTGAGCCAGGGCAACTCCCAGCCAAGCCCCTGGCCTGAGTGAATTCCCAAGGCAGGAGCTCCAAGGAGCATGGCGGAAGTTCTGGGCGCTGGCAGTGCAATGTCCCTGTAGGATCTTGGTGCCCTTGGCTTTGGGCCTCTTCTTGAGAGCTTTGTCTTGAAGGGAGGTAGGAAGATCTTTTCCTTGCTGGGCACTGGAATTGCAGAGCCTTGGAGTGTGTGCCATGCAGGAGCATCCAGAGTGGGATCCTGCGGGCTGGGACCTTGTAGGGCTGGGATTGTACAGACTGGAATTGTCCAGACTGGGATCACATGTACTGGGATTTCACAGGCTGGGACCATCTGGATCAGAACCATAGAGACTGGGAACATACAAACTGGAATCATATAGACTGGGATGGCTGCACCAGAACGATGCAAACCGAGGCGGTGCCGTCTCACCCAGGGCTCCCTCCCAGTCCCTCCCAGTCCTTCCCAGTGGTGCTCCCAAATCTCCCCTGAGCCAACGAGGTGTTCCCGCTGCAATCCTGGAGTCAATCCTGCAGCGATTTCAGGTAAGATCCCAGTCCCGGTCCCGAGCTCGGTCTCAGTCTCGGTCCCGGAGCTCTCCCGGTGTTGGTGTCAGTCTCAGTTTCGGTCTCAGTCTCTGTCTTGAAGCAGTCCTGGAGAACTCCTGGTGCTGATTCCAGTCCTGGGGCCAATCTCAATCCCAGAATGTTGCCGGTCTCGGAGCCGGTGTCGGTTCCAGTCTCAGTCCTGGTCTCAGTCTTGTTCTCGGTGTGGTTTCAGTCCCAGTCCCGGTGCCAGAGCGGTGCTGGTCTCAGTTCTGGTGTCGGTTCTGCTCCCGGTCCCGGTCCTGCAGTGGTGGTGGTGTCGGTTCTGGGGTCGGTTCTGGTGTCGGTTCTGGGGTCGGTTCTGGTCCCAGTCTTGCTCTCGGTGCCGGTTCCAGAGCAGCGCCGCTCTCGGTGTCGGTTTCAGGTCCAGTGTTGTTCTCAGTCTTGGTGCTGGTGCCACTTCTGGTGCTGATCTTGGCCTTGGTCCCAGAGATTTGGGGCCCATTTGGACATTTGAGGCCAAACTGGGCAGGTTGAGGGGGGATTTTAGGTCTTCTAGGAAAAAGCAGGAAGGTTCAGAGTGGATTATAGGCAATTTTAGAAGATATAGAAGTTATTTCAGGCCATTTTGTAAAGATTTTAAATCAGTTTGAGCAACTTTAGAAGCCATTGATCGCTTCATACGCTACTTGTATGATTTTTACCCCATTTTTCTGATTTTAGGCCAAACTATGTGTATTAAGGATGGATTTAAGGCCGTGTGAGTAATTTCAGGCCACTTCGTGGGAATTTTAGGCCTCTTTGGTTGATCTCAGGGCAAACTTGATGGGGTTTACTGTGGATTTTAGGCCCCTTTGAACAGTTTTATCCCGCTTTGTGTGATTTTAGGCCAAACGGGGCCTTTTAGGACCGCTCGTCCCCTTTGGCCACGCCCCTTTATCCTCAGAGTTCCCGCCCTTTCTCTGACCCCGCCCCTTTCCCCTCAAGATTCCCGCCCTTTCCTTGGCCCCGCCCTCCCAGTTCGGGGCTCGGAGCGAGCGAGGCGGAGGAGGGAGGGAGGAAGAGGCGGAGCGGCAGCCGGGAGCGGGAGGAGAAGACGAGCGGAGGTTTCGGGCGGCTGCAGCGCTCTGGGAAGCCGCAGCAGGCCCGGGGAGCATCGGCGGCATCCCGAAGGTGCCCAGGGAGAGGGACCTCGGCCCGAATCTCCCGAGGTAGGGGGGTGTCCCTGGGTTTGGGGTTTTTTAGTGGGGGATGTTTGGAGCTGGCAGGGCTCCCAAGGCGAGGCGCAGATGCCCCTCGGGGGGAGATCGGGGTCTCCCCGGGCGGTGTTTTTGGGGGTTGGTGGTGTGGGCAGAGGCGGGTCGGGGGCCGGGACCCAGCAGGTTTGTCCGTGAGCGGGACGGGCGAGAGAGGAGAGCCCCAGAAGCGGCAAGCAGGGAGGCCGAGAGGGGGGAGCCCTGGGCTTGTCGGGAGCCCGGCGGGGGCTGCTGGGGCTGGAGGGGCGGGCTGGCCGGGCAAGGGGTTCGGGGGTGCCGGTGCTGGAAGTGGCTGCTCCCAGGATGAGCCCAGTTGCCTCCCCCGTGTGGTTCGAGTTTCCCGGGCACTCCCAGTGTGAGCCCAGTCAGTGTCAGGTCCGTACGTGGGGAGACAGAAGAGGTGGGAGCTTTTCGGGTTGCAGGGACTCCCAGCAGCGTGGGGAGGGCAGGGCTCGAGTAAATGGGGGATCTCCTTCCCCTTGCGTGTGGCACGGAGGCAAATGCCATCCTGTTGTTGTCCTTCCTCCCGCAGGCAAGGAGCTGGGCATGGAGAGCAGGGAGGACAAATGGCCGCGGCAGAACCTGGTGGCAGAGGCCGTTTTGAGCGGCTCCAGGGCAGCGCAGGAATGCAACGGGGAGGAAAAGTCGCGGGGATTCCGCAGGAGGAGGGGCTGCAAAGGCAGCTCGGGAGGGTGTGAGGGGGAAAGCCCCAGCGTGTGCCGGGCAGGCGGCCGGAGCTGGAGGCAGAGCTCGGAGCTGGTGGTGCATGAGCAGCTTCGTGATGGGGAGAAGTGCTCAGAGTGTGGGAAGAGCTTCAGCTGGAGGTCCAAACTGAACCGTCACCAGCGGATTCACACTGGGGAGAGACCCTACCAGTGTGAGGAATGTGGGATGAGCTTCAGGACGAGCTCCCACCTGATCTGCCACCAGAGGATCCATACTGGGGAATGGCCCTACACGTGTGGGGAATGTGGGATGAGCTTCGGGAGGAGACCTAGGCTGCTCAAGCACCAGAACATCCACACTGGGGAGAAGCTGTACAGGTGTGGGGAATGTGGGAAGGGCTTTGGGCAAAGAGCCAGCCTGACCTTCCACCAGAAGATCCACAGAGGGGAGAGACCCTTCAAGTGTTCTGAGTGTGGGAAGGGGTTTTGGACCAGCACTGAGCTCCTTATGCAGCTGCGGATTCACAGAGAGGAGAGGCCCTTCCGATGCCCCGACTGTGGGAAGGGCTTCAAGCACAGCTCCACCCTCACCATCCACCGGTGCATCCAAACTGGGGAGAGGCCCTACGATTGTCCCCAGTGTGGAATGAGCTTCTCACACAGCTCTCACTTGACCAGACACCAGCAGACCCACCGTTAAGTGAAGCCCTGCGAGTGCCCCCAGTGTAGGAAGAGCTTCATGCTCTGTTCCAGCTCCATCCCCCAGTGCAGGAGCCACGTTGGGCAGAACCCTGGTGACCCACATTGCCTGGGATCCATGTGGGGAAGACACCTGGCTGGTTATCCTTTTGTTTTGGCTTTACTTTTTTTCACTTCTGTCCTTCTTTGCAGTCAAGAAGTCAGGAACTATCGATCTGACTCTCAGTGTCTCCCTTGAGCCAGGGCAACTCCCAGCCAAGCCCCTGGCCTGAGTGAATTCCCAAGGCAGGAGCTCCAAGGAGCATGGCTCAAGTTCTGGGGGCTGGCAGTGCAATGTCCCTGTAGGATCTTGGTGCCCTTGGCTTTGGGCCCCTTCTTGAGAGCTTTTCCTTGAAGGCAGGCAGGAAGATCTTTTCCTTGCTGGGCACTGGAATTGCAGAGCCTTGGAGTGTGTGCCATGCAGGAGCATCCAGAGTGGGATCCTGCGGGCTGGGACCTTGTAGGGCTGGGATTGTACAGACTGGAATTGTCCAGACTGGGATCACATGTACTGGGATTTCACAGGCTGGGACCATCTGGATCAGAACCATAGAGACTGGGAACATATAAACTGGAATCATATAGTCCGGGATGGCTGCACCAGAACGATGCAAACCGAGGCGGTGCCGTCTCACCCAGGGCTCCCTCCCAGTCCCTCCCAGTCCTTCCCAGTGGTGCGGCCAAATCTCCCTGGAGCCAACGAGGTGTTCCCGCTGCAATCCTGGAGTCAATCCTGCAGTAATTTCAGGTAAGATCCCAGTCCCGGTTCCAGGCTCAGTCTCAGTCTCGGTCCCGGAGCTCTCCCGGTGTTGGTGTCGGTCTCAGTTTCGGTCTCAGTCTCTGTCTTGAAGCAGTCCTGGAGAACTCCTGGTGCTGATTCCAGTCCTGGGGCCAATCTCAATCCCAGAATGTTGCCGGTCTCGGAGCCGGTGTCGGTTCCAGTCTCAGTCCTGGTCTCAGTCTTGTTCTCGGTGTGGTTTCAGTCCCAGTCCCGGTGCCAGAGCGGTGCTGGTCTCAGTTCTGGTGTCGGTTCTGCTCCCGGTCCCGGTCCTGCAGTGGTGGTGGTGTCGGTTCTGGGGTCGGTTCTGGGGTCGGTTCTGGTGTCGGTTCTGGTCCCAGTCTTGCTCTCGGTGCCGGTTCCAGAGCAGCGCCGCTCTCGGTGTCGGTTTCAGGTCCAGTGTTGTTCTCAGTCTTGGTGCTGGTGCCACTTCTGGTGCTGATCTTGGCCTTGGTCCCAGAGATTTGGGGCCCATTTGGACATTTGAGGCCAAACTGGGCAGGTTGAGGGGGGATTTTAGGTCTTCTAGGAAAAAGCAGGAAGGTTCAGAGTGGATTATAGGCAATTTTAGAAGATATAGAAGTTATTTCAGGCCGTTTTGTAAAGATTTTAAATCAGTTTGAACAAATTTAGAAGCCATTGATCGCATTTCATACACTATTTGTATGATTTTTACCCCATTTTTCTGATTTTAGGCCAAACTATGTGTATTAAGGATGGATTTAAGGCCGTGTGAGTAATTTCAGGCCACTTTGTGGGAATTTTAGGCCTCTTTGGTTCATCTCAGGCCAAACTTGATCGAGTTTACTGTGGATTTTAGGCCCCTTTGAACACTTTTTGCCTCATTTGTGTGATTTTAGGCCAAACGGGGTCCTTTTAGGACCGAGCACCCCCGAGCCCACGCCCCTTTCCCCTCACGGTTCGCGCCCTTTCCTTGACCCCGCCCCTTTCCCCTCAAGGTTCCCGCCCTTTCCTTGGCCCCGCCCTCCCAGTTCGGGGCTCGGAGCTGGCGAGGCGGAGGAGGGAGGGAGGAAGAGGCGGAGCGGCAGCCGGGAGCGGGAGGAGAAGACGAGCGGAGGTTTCGGGCGGCTGCAGCGCTCTGGGAAGCCGCAGCAGGCCCGGGGAGCATCGGCGGCATCCCGAAGGTGCCCAGGGAGAGGGGACCTCGGCCCGAATCTCCCGAGGTAGGGGGGGTGTCCCTGGGTTTGGGGTTTTTTAGTGGGGGATGTTTGGAGCTGGCAGGGCTCCCAAGGCGAGGCGCAGATGCCCCTCGGGGGGAGATCGGGGTCTCCCCGGGCGGTGTTTTTGGGGGTTGGTGGTGTGGGCAGAGGCGGGTCGGGGGCCGGGACCCAGCAGGTTTGTCCGTGAGCGGGACGGGCGAGAGAGGAGAGCCCCAGAAGCGGCAAGCGGGGAGGCCGAGAGGGGGGGAGCCCTGGGCTTGTCGGGAGCCCGGCGGGGGCTGCTGGGGCTGGAGGGGCGGGCTGGCCGGGCAAGGGGTTCGGGGGTGCCGGTGCTGGAAGTGGCTGCTCCCAGGATGAGCCCAGTTGCCTCCCCCGTGTGGTTCGAGTTTCCCGGGCACTCCCAGTGTGAGCCCAGTCAGTGTCAGGTCCGTACGTGGGGAGACAGAAGAGGGGGGAGCTTTTCGGGTTTCTGGTAATTTATTGAAATATGAATATCGATCTAATATCGATACCCCACTCTGACGAAGAAAAGACTCTCTAACAGTTAAAGTCAGAAGGTGTATGTTTTTTTCGTGGCCAGGCAGTAGGTGGGACATCTCCCTAATGCACTGCAAAGTTCACAAGTAATTACAAAGTCTTTTCTTTACAGAAATATTGAATACACAGAATACAAATGCATCTTCATAGCCCTGTTACCTTCTCTTCTCTGCTTCCTATGCTAAATAACAAAAAGGGTATTAAGCATGCCTAGTTTATTCCCTTAACTGGGTCGGTGGTCCTTTTGTGAGGAGTGGTGGCCGAAAGGAGGAAATTAACGAGTCTTCCTCGTTCTAAATTTTCAACCTTTTCAATGCAGCTGTGATTGATGAATGGTTGGTAGAACTTGTTTCCTGTTTTCCAGGACTATTTCAATGGGTTTCTGGAAACAGGAAGTTTGCAATTGTCTTGTTTTCCTGGGGTCCATTGATTAGTTTGTCTGTTTTTCATAATTCGCAAAGATAAAGTTGACAAGCAATGAGTTACTAGATCCGGAGTAGCTTATATAAAATCCGGTTTCTTTTAACCATTGTCTAAATTTAACTGACTTCAGGAAAGCTAAATATTCATTTCAGCTAAATCAGCAATATCTATTGTTAACAATAACCTTAGCTTTTCTAAAATTAGTGCCTCACTGAGAGTCGCAGCACCGTGGGGAGGGCAGGGCCCGAGTAAATGGGGGATCTCCTTCCCCTTGCATGTGGCACGGAGGCAAACGCCATCCTGTTGTTGTCCTTCCTCCCGCAGGCAAGGAGCTGAGCATGGAGAGCAGGGAGGACAAATGGCCGCGGCAGAACCTGGTGGCAGAGGCCGTTTTGAGCGGCTCCAGGGCAGCGCAGGAATGCAACGGGGAGGAAAAGGCGCGGGGATTCCGCAGGAGGAGGGGCTGCAAAGGCAGCTCGGGAGGGTGTGAGGGGGAAAGCCCCAGCGTGTGCCAGGCAGGCGGGCGGAGCTGGAGGCAGAGCTCGGAGCTGGTGGTGCATGAGCAGCTTCGTGATGGGGAGAAGCCCCACAAGTGCTTGGAGTGTGGGAAGAGCTTCTCCTGGCTGTCCAGCCTGATCCGTCACCAGCGGATTCACACTGGGGAGAGACCCTTTGAGTGTGGGGAATGTGGGATGAGCTTCAGCCAGAGCTCCAACCTGATCTGTCACCAGAGGACTCACACTGGGGAACGGCCCTACAAGTGTGAGGAATGTGGGATGAACTTCAGGACGAGCTCCCACCTGATCCGCCACCAGAGGATCCACACTGGTGAACGGCCCTACGCGTGTGGTGAATGTGGGAAGAGTTTCAGAGAGAGAGCGAAGCTTCTCGAGCATCAGAACATCCACACTGTGGAGAAGCCATACAAATGTGAGGAATGTGAGAAAGGCTTCAGCTACAGGCGCATCTTGATTATCCACCAGGAGATCCACACCGGGGAGAGGCCCTACAAGTGTTCCAAGTGTGGGAAGGGGTTTTGGATCAGCACCCATCTCATCCAGCACCAGCAGATTCACACAGAGGAGAGGCCCTTCCGCTGCCCCGACTGTGGGAAGGGCTTTAGGCGCAATGGAACCCTCATCATCCACCGGCGCATCCACACTGGGGAGAAGCCGTACAAGTGTGGGGAGTGTGGGAAGTGCTTTAGAGATAGGTCCAGCCTAAACCTCCACCAGAGGACCCACACCGGGGAACAGCCCTACAAGTGTGATGAATGTGGGATGAGGTTCAGACAGAGAGCCAACCTGATTGTGCACCAGAACATCCACACTGGGGGGAAGCCGTACAAGTGTGGGGAATGTGGGAAGGGCTTCAGACAGAGAGCCCACCTGATTGTGCACCAGAACATCCACACTGGGGAGAAGCCGTACAAGTGTGGGGAATGTGGGAAGGGCTTCAACCAAAGGGCCAACCTGACCTTGCACCAGAAGATCCACACTGGGGAGAGACCCTTCAAGTGTTCTGAGTGTGGGAAGGGGTTTCGGACCAGCACTGAGCTCCTTGTACACCAGCGGATTCACAGAGAGGAGAGGCCCTTCCGCTGCCCCGACTGTGGGAAGGGCTTCAAGCACAGCTCCACCCTCACCAGGCACTGGCGCATCCACACTGGGGAGAGGCCCTACAAGTGTCCCTAGTGTGGGAAGAGCTTCTCAGAGAGATCCACTCTGATCCAGCACCAGAACATCCACACTGGGGAGAGGCCATACAAGTGTGGGGAATGTGGAAGGGCATCAGCTTCAGACGCAGCCTGACCTACCACCACAAGCTCCACACTGGGGAGAGGCCCTAATATTGTCCCCAGTGTGGGAAGAGCTTTTCCAGGACCTCAGACTTGACCTGACACCAATGGAGGCACCACTAAGGGAAGTCCTGCAGGTGCCTCCAGTGCAGGAAGAGCTTCTTTTGCTGCTCCACCTGCATCCCCCAGTGGAGGAGCCATGTTGGTCAGAGCCCTGGTGACCCACATTCCCTGGGATCCATGTGGGGAAGACACTTTACTGCTTATCCTTTTGTTTTAGCTTTAATTTTTTTCTCTTCTTCCTCTCTTTGCAGTCCAGAAGTCAAGAGGGATCAATGTATTACCCCAAAACCGCTGAAATTCCACTAAGAACAACTCAATCCCACCTCAAAGTGGCTTGTTCCCACCTCAGCTCAATCTTTTCGAAGACCAGTATGTGCTAAGGAGGGGCGGGGCCTCCCTAGGAAATGGAGAAATCGAATCCCCTCCCTCCAAATTATTATAATTTAGGATATTAAAGGGGCTCTCAGGCAGAGGTATGGGGATAGGAGTAACAGTTCTTTACTAGCATGTGTAACAAGACAAACAAGAACAACGGCAGCATTAATAGGAAACAGTGCCAGGGACCTCGAGGGGTTTTGTTTCACACAGCCCGGGGCAGTCTGATCTCTAGGGACTCCAATAGCACCAAGCTGGAGGGGTGGAAAATCCCGGGCTGGTGGATGATGTTATCAATGCACATTGTAAAGTTGGATTTTGGCAAATATTGAAATGAATGCTATGTATAATGTAGGAAGATCTTCCTGTATTTTCTTTTATTAATAAAGCACAGGAATGTGATGAATGTATATTTTTTGGTTTTTAAAAGACTGTTGGGTTTTTTCCTTTTTTTTTTTCTTTGTAACATCTAAACTGGCCAGTCCAGAAGTTAGGGGTACTCCTCCTGCATTCCTAAATTAACCAAATGAAGATTGCTGACCAAAAGCTACAAAAAAGGAATTTATTGAACCACTGTTATCAGAATTTTATCCAAATGAAGATGACCAAAACCTCAGGAGAAGAATTTATGGGACCTGTGCTATCAGAGGGAATGGAGCCACCCTCAGATGGATCTACCAGATAAAACGGTTGGGGGGGGAGTTGCAACTGAACAAAGAAATTAATTCTCAACAGGAATGTTTGAATCATGCATGTGAATTTATAAATATGCAACAGGCTGATAATTTTAAGGAATGAGCTTTTTTTTGGTTAGCGTGTGTGCACTCGGGTAAATCCAAACCACCCGGCCAAATATTTGCTTTCTTCTGACTCCTAATTGTCTATTTTTTTAATTTTTTATTAAACTTTTAAATTTTCGTAGGAAAGTGACCCTCGTTTTTTTACCATGAGCTAAATCAGAAGCCCTGCGGTGGTGGCTGGTGTGAAATGTGGGGTTGTGTTTCGTGTCAGGTAGAAAAAGAATGGCCTTTGTAGTAATGGTTGTGAAATGTGTAGAAAAGCCATAGGATAATTCTAAAAACATCTGTTTAATCAACAAAACGGAAAAAAACATGGGAAGGGGCTTTGGAACTAATATTTTGCTTTGCTGATAAGTGAATCATGTGAGCCTAGAAGGCTTTTAATAGAAGGTTTGAACTATAGCTTTAGCATATATATGTATAAAGGATTGTAATCACCCAAAATAGAAGGAAGTGAGCTATTCCAAATTAAAATTAATGATCCTGGGAAGAGGAGATGGAAGCTGGACCTCACCAACAAAACTGATTTATAGTCCTAAGAAAGGAAGAACTGAATCTCTCATCTGGTGTTTTCTTCTGAAGAAGGAAATCTGGATGCCACCACCGCTGATTTATGATCCTGGGAACCTCATCATCACAAGATGTTATTTCTGACCTCACTGATTTCATACCTTTTTGAAGTATAGAAAATTTAATATCACCAATAGAAATTTGATCACGACGGGTATAGAAATAAGATTTCAAAAATAGAAATTAGAAGGAAACTAGAAAAAAAAAGTTGCTAAGAAATTCTATAGGTAAAAAACCCCAAATCTATCCCTCAACAATTTCAGGATAAACTGGGCAGTTTTAGGGTGGATTTTTAGATGCCTTTGGAGGATTTTAGGCCCATTTGCATGGGATTTAGGCCCCTTTGGGTGATTTTACCTCCACCTAGGTACTTTTTAGGGTGAATTTTATGTCGATTTGGAAGATTTAAGAGGTTTTTTTGAGGTGATTTTGTGGGGTTTTAAACCAGTTTGGGCAATTTTAGGCCGCTTCACTTGATTTTATACCCGTATGGAGGATTTTTACGTGCCTTTGGATGCTTTTCAGACACGGAATGTGGCTTTAGGTAGGATTTTAGGTCCGTTTGGATGATTTTAGGTGACTTGGTAGAGAATTTTGGCCTCTTTCAGTGATTTGATAACAAACCTGCTCGAGTTGATGGTGGATTTCAGAGCCCTTTACACAATTTTAGGCACCTTTGGGTGATTTTAGGCCAACTCCAGTGGGTTTTAGGATGAATTTTAGGCCCATTTGAGTAATTTTAGGCCAAACCAGGTACTTTGAGGGTTGATTTCAGGCCCATTTAGGAGATCGAAGTGTGATTTGAAGCCATTGTGTAGGGATTTGAAATCACTTTGGACAATTTCTTGCCCCTCTGGTTGGCTTCTTTGTTCCTGTGGATAATTTTAACAACATTTGTCTAATTTTAGGCCAAACTATGTTGATTAACGGTGGATTTTAGACTACAAATCTTTTGTGTTTTAGGGTGGACTTTAGGTCCCTTTGGATATTTTTACCTCAACCTAGGTACTCTCAGGGTGGATTTTATGCCTATTGCAGATCTAAGGCTGATTTAAAGCAAATTCTGAGGGTTTAAAACAAATTTGTGCAGTTCTAGGCCCGTTAGGTTCGTTTTTAGACCCTTTGGATATATTAAACTGCATTTGGATGATTTTAGGCTAAACCTTACAGATTTAGATTGGATTTTAGGCCCCTTTAGTTATTTTAGACCACTTTGTGCAGATCTTAGACTCTTTGGTTTATTTCAGGCCAATCTGATCGAGTTTAGGGTAGATTTTAGATCCTCATGGGCAAATTTAGTCACTTTTTCACAATTTTAGGCCAAACCGGGCCCTTTTAGGACCGCTCGTCCCCTTGGCCACGCCCCTTTCCCCTCACGGTTCCCGCCCTGTCCCTGACCCCGCCCCTTTCACCTCAAGGTTCCCGCCCTTTCCTCGGCCCCGCCCTCCCAGTTCGGGGCTCGGAGAGGGCGAGGAGGAGGAGGGAGGGAGGAAGAGGCGGAGCGGCAGCCGGGAGCGGGAGGAGAAGACGAGCGGAGGTTTCGGGCGGCTCCAGCGCTCCGGGGAGCCGCAGCAGGGCCGGGGAGCATCGGCGGCATCCCGCAGGTGCCCGGGGAGGGGGAGCTCGGCCCGAATCTCCCGGTGGGGGGGGTGTCCCTGGGTTTGGGGTTTTTTAGTGGGGGATATTTGGAGCTCGCAGGGCTCCCAAGGCGAGGCGCAGATGCCCCTCGCGGGGAGATCGGGGTCTCCCCGGGCCGTGTTTTTGGGAATTGGCGGTGTGGGCAGAGGCGGGTCGGGGGCCGGGACCCAGCAGGTTTGTCCGTGAGCGGGACGGGCGAGAGAGGAGAGCCCCAGAAGCGCCAAGCGGGGAGGCCGAGAGGGGGGGAGCCCTGGGCTTGTCGGGAGCCCGGCGGGGGCTGCTGGGGCTGGAGGTTTGGGCTGGGCGGGCAAGGGGTTCGGGGGTGCCGCTGCTGGGAAAGGGGTTCACGGCTCCAGGTCCTGGAAAGGGCTGTTCCCAATATGAGCCCGGTCACTCCCAGTCATTCCTTGTTACGTGTAATTTGCCCCCACCACCCCCCACCACCGTCCCTGTTTCATTCCGTCCCTCCCACTGTCACCTAAAGTCCGGAAAAACCCGAAACCCTCCAAACCCCATTTTTAAGGTTCGAGATTCAAGGCATTACTTTATTATCCGGGCTGGATGTTCTTCTGGCCAGGATGTACCACTGAAATCATCTCATCCACACAGAGCCTGGGTGTGCCGAGAGAATCATTCTATGACACACAGTTTTTAGTAGATTTTTCAGATCTTTTATGCAGTCAAAACTCATGGAAATGAACTGGGTCGCTGTTCACTGGTCTCGAGGTGCAAATACTAAGTCCTTAGTATTTAGTCTTCTATTGGATTTGTATTTCTTCCCTTTTGATGTTAATTCCATCCTGATGCCTTGAATTTCTCCTCAGTCTTTCCCAGAGCTGTCTCCAAGCCTGCCCGAGGCACAGGCTGGGGTGGATGTTCCCTTAATGGCCGCTGATGGCCCTTGATCCCCCGGGCTGCTCCCGGTCTGTTAAAATGTGGGGTTTATCTGCCCCCAGCTGGTGGAACAATGCCCTGGAAACAAAAGTCTTTTGCATCCTATATACTGTAAGGAATTTAAATAGACAAGCTTTAAATGCAAGGTAAGTCTGTACTGGTTCCTCTATACTTACCTGTTCTGTTCTTTTTCTCTTCTCAGATTGTTTGACGTGTGCACCGTGTCACGAACAGGCAGAGAGACTAAATTAACATTAGTGTTTGAACATGTGGATCAAGACTTGACTACTTACTTAGATAAAGGTTCAGAGCCGGGAGTGCCTACTGAAACTCTAAAGGTATTTAAGGAGATAATATTTCAGAGATAAATCAGAGAGACAAATTGTGTTGTGATTCCATAGGATTTTGTTGCATCAAAATTGAGTAGTGCCCAGCTTGGGACATGACTGCAGCACAGAGTAACAGATATAATCTCTTTGTGAAAATGCTGCACTTGTGGTTTTATTCCTCTTTCAGAGATCTAAGTTTATTGAATCTTTACTGTTGTATCAAATGTAGCATTCAAGTAGAGGAAGGACAGGGACCTGTTGGAGCAAGCCCAGAGTAGGGTCACCACGTTGATTAGAGGGGTGGAGCACTTAACCAGGAAAGGCTCAGAGAATTTGGATTGTTCAACCTGGGAAAGAGAAGACTTAGAGATGTTATAGATGGTCAGAGGCTAATTCAAAATAAAACAACAAAATTTATTTAACACAATTTCAACACTGAAATAAAGCCACAATAAAAAGAAACAACATCGATTGAATGCCGGGTGGACAGAGAGGCGGTACAA
The DNA here is from genome assembly GCA_910950805.1 of Acrocephalus scirpaceus scirpaceus. Classification (NCBI taxonomy): domain Eukaryota; kingdom Metazoa; phylum Chordata; class Aves; order Passeriformes; family Sylviidae; genus Acrocephalus; species Acrocephalus scirpaceus. The sequence continues at coordinate 990,774 of CAJVGK010000042.1, read as the reverse complement.
AAGTACCCTCCGAACTCTGCCACATTGCTATGTTTCAGCCCGTGGGTTTTATACGGTTTTTTTACCCTAAGGCTAAGCCTGTTGAAAGTCCAAATATGCTTTGTTTCTAAAAGAGTCCTGTCTGCATGAAAAGGTTCCTTGATGGTTTTTTTTTTCGAAGTTCATCTTGGGAGGGGTGATCTTGCTCGTCCAGGATCTCCACTAAGATCGGTATCTGATGTTGAAGAGCTGTGAAGTGAGGGTTCCACCCTTAATGGCCAGGCCATCTTCTGGCTCTGTCTTGTTGTTACAGTTGTAGATGTGTTTGGGAACTTTGGAATCCTGGAGGCATTCTCGGGTAGCTTTTTATTAGTAGCTTAAATCCACACGAATTTATCTATTCTACTTATTACAGAGATGACCTAATTGCAACCTTCCAGTACCTGAAGGGAGCCTACAAGAAAGATGGAGAGAGACTTTTTACAGGAGCACGTAGTGACAGGAAAAGGAGGAGTGGTTTAAAACTGAAAGAGTATGTTTGCATTAGATACTAGGGAAGAATTCTTTACTGTGAGGGTGGTGAAGCACTGAACAGGTTGTCCAGAGGAGTCATTGCTGGTCTACCCCTGAAAGGATTCAAGGCCAGGTTGGATGGTGTTCTGAGCTCCCTGGTCTAGTGGAATATGTCCCTGTGCATGGCAGTGGGGTTTTTAAGGTGTTTTCCAGTACCAATAATGCCATTCTATGATTCCATGATTCTGTGAAGTCATTAAGAATGACCTTTGCTTCCAGCTGCAGAGAGATGGTTCTGTTACTGTTTAGACAGAGACTACTTGAACCTTCCCTTAAAGGTGAAGTGCTGGATATTGTTAGAATGGATAAAATAAATCCTGTGCTCCTTATCCCTTTTCCTTTGCCTTTTATTTCCCTAAGAGACTACTTTTGTTTTATGTCCTTCTTGCCAGGAGAGTTTGCGTACATTCTGAGAGCAAGAAATGTTTATTGTTGACCTGTGGTGCGCCCTGCAGAGGATGGGCTGAAGGGTGGGGAGAGTCATGACCAGTTGTTAGAGAAGCTGGGAAGGCTCTCAGTGACTGTGAGGACAGTAATGAAGCTTTATTGTCATGTTATCTCATATTCTGCATCTGTAAGGGAGGACCCTACCTACGATGGGATGTGCTTGCATTATTGTTAATAAAATGCATCTACCAACTCCTCTGCTCTTCTGGGAATTTCACAGCAAAGTGCCACATTGAAGATCATAGGTTGAAGTGTTTGACAAAAAGTTTATACCTGGGAAGAGAAGCAGAGGGGGATGATGCTACATTTTGACTGTGTCTGTTTAACATTTCTTTTGATTTTTTCATTTCTGTGAGGAGAAATAATCTATGCTTTCAGAGATGCATTATCTTTCACTTGTATAAGTACTTTCTGGAAGTATGTTGTATCATCTTACTCTGGCAAAAGTCCCCAGGGAGGAAAACATGAAAACTATTGAAAATTTAGTTGTTTTAATAACTTTTTTAACAGCTTCAATCTTAGGAGGTGTTTGATCTTTCAGCATAAAATTAGAACTAAAGGGGATAAAGATCTATTCACTGGTGTCAAAGTCACATATGTATAATACCAGTCAGTTCCAGCAACATGTTTTTAACCAATCATAGTGGATAAAATAAAATTTTTCAAAAATGGATACAGCTTTGATTCAGTCAGAAGAAGACTGGAATGTACCTATTGTAGGACTATTTTATTATAATGCTATTAAGGTTCTATTTTCCTCCTAGGACTTTGAGGCTACTTACGTGAACTGTATTACAATTTAACTAACAATGTGAAAAAACGATGCAAGGCATCTTGACTGGCATATGACTGGCATGTTATCTAAGTAAATATATTGAAATTGATGGGAACGGAAAGACCAATCCTCTGAAATCTCAGTTTGAAATATCTTTTGATCTATGTTTCATTTAAAGGAAATACAAGACATGAGCTAAAGTATTTGTGATTTTCAAAAATTCTGTTCTGAAATTGCACTATGAGACTGTCAAATATGTGTTTAAATATACATTTCATGGAGATTATAGACTGATGAAGGAAATCGTGCTTACATTCGAAAAGCATCATTCTGCAGATATGGTTTACTAGTCAACCCATTGCTATATCTGATAATTTGGCACAAAAAAGTCCTTTTCCCTTCGCAAAGGCGAACAAACCCGCTTTAATCAAAGTAGACAGAAATTTTTAAACTGATTCGTCTTTACACAAATCATCGCTTTCATCTGGTGTGTTCCCAGTTCTCCCAGTTGCCCCTATGTCAGCCTTGTCCTCTCCGGACACAGACCACACCAAAAGTGAAGCTGCTCCCCAGCCCCCGTCTTTCTCCCCCACCTCGGGGGGGGGGGAAACTCCCGGAGACAAAGGGTGTAGCCAAGTGCCAGCCTCCACCCAGCCTCCATGCTTTGTTTCACCTGAGCACTGATAAGTACCCAGCAATTAGTTGCCTTGCAACTCTTGGGAAAAAATTGTATAGGTGAAAAAAGAAACAAGCCTAACCCCCAACACCCTAGCATCATCCTAGTCACTCCCAGTATGATCACAGTCTCTCCCAGCAGGGCCCCAGTCACTCACACTTGGCCCCAGTTTCCCCCAGCCTGGTCCCAGTTCCTCCCCCCACTCACTCCCAGTTCGGTGCCAGTCACCACCCCTATGGTCTCAGACACTCCCAGTATATCCCAGTTTCCCTTAAAATTCTCATAGTCATTCCCAGTCACTCCCAGTTACCTCAGTGTCATTCCCTTGCGCCCAGTTTCCTCCCAGTTCCTCCCAGTGTGTCCCCAGATTTCTCCCAGCCTGAGCCTGGTAGGTCCCAGTAACCCCCAGTCAGTGTCCATTGACAGCCACTCTAATCCCAGTATGATTGCAGCCACTCCCAGTATGATTCCAGTCACTTGCAGTCTAATTCCAGTCACTCCCAGTCTGATGCCATTGGCTCCCAGTGTGATCCCAGTTGCTCCGTGTCAATGCCAGCATGACCCCAGTAGCCTCCAGTATGACCCCCATGGCTCCCAGTCACTTCCCAGTATACCCCAGTCACCCCCAGGATGCTCTCAGTAACTCCCACCTCCTTCCAGTTGCTCTCGGTGTGATTCCCGTTGTTCACAACCACTCCCAGTCAATCCCAGTGTAATAAATGTAAGAGATAAATTCGTGCATATAATATTGTATCAAAGAATTAGTATTGTGATGAATGTAATGGATAAAATCGTGTCTATAATATTGTATCAGAAATTTGATTCACTGGGGATTGCACAAGGGCGTCTCCAGAATTCCAGAGTCCCTTGTGCAGACAAACACATTTGCAGCTGAAAAGATAAGGCCAGGGTGGAAGATGGCCCATCCATCAAAGGAGGAACCTCACCTCGCAGCTTCTCAACACCTGATACCTATCTGGGGGAGATCTGAGATGATCACATCACCCCTCCCAAGATGAATTCCGGGAAGGACCATCAAGCAAATCTTTTCATGTGACCTGAGACTCCTTTCAAGAATTGAGAAATAGATGCATACCTGGACTCACAATAGACATAGCCCTAAGGGAAAAAAACTGTATAAAAACCAGAGACTAGAACTGATCAGGTGTGGTAGAGGTCGGATAGTACTCTTGTGCTGTCGCTCTGTCCACCCAGCATTCGATCGATGTTGTTTCCTTTTTATTGTAGCTTTTATTTCGGATTTGGAAATTGTGTTTAATAAATTTTGTTATTTTATTTTGAATTGGCCTCTAACCATTTATAACACCAGTATGATTGCCCTCACCCTCAGTGTGATCCCAGTTGCCCCAGCATAGTTCCAGTTGTTCCCGGTTGTTCACAGTGTGATCCCAGTTGTCCCCAGTTGCCCCTGGTATAGTCAGGAGACAGAAGAGGGGGGAGCTTTTCGGGTTGCAGGGACTCGAAGCAGCATGGGGAGGGTGAGCCCGAGTAAATGGGGGATCTCCTTCCCCTTGCATGTGGCACCATCGTGTGGTCGTGATTGCAAATGCCATCGTGTCATTGTCCTTCCTCCCGCAGGCAAGGAGCTGAGCATGGAGAGCAGGGAGGACAAATGCCCATGGCAGAACCTGGTGGCAGAGGCCGTTTTGAGTGGCTCCAGGGCAGCGCAGGAATGCAACGGGGATCCCGCAGGAGGAGGGGCTGCAAAGGCAGCTCGGGAGGGTGTGAGGGTGAAAGTCCCAGCGTGTGCCGGGCACGCGGCCGAAGCTGGAGGCAGAGCTCGGAGCTGGTGGTGCATGAGCAGTTTCGTGATGGGGAGAAGCCCCACAAGTGCTCGGAATGTGGGAAAAGCTTCAGGTGGAAGTGCTGCTTGATCAGTCACCAGCAGATTCACACTGGGGAGAGGCCGTACAACTGTGAGGAATGTGGGATGAGCTTTAGGAGGAGCTCACACCTGATCCGCCACCAGAGGATCCATACTGGGGAACTGCCCTTTGAGTGTGTGGAATGTGGGAAGAGCTTCAGAGAGAGCCAGGCTGATCAAGCACCAGAACATCCACACTGGGGAGAAGCCATACAAGTGTGGGGAATGTGGGAAGGGCTTCGGGCACAGAGCCAGCCTGACCTTCCAACTGAAGATCCACACAGGGGAGAGACGCTTCAAGTGTTCTAAGTGTGGGAAGAGGTTTTGGACCAGCACTGAGCTCCTTATGCAGCTGCGGATTCACAGAGAGGAGAGGCCCTTCCACTGCCTTGAGTGTGGGAAGGGCTTCAAACACAACTCCAATCTCACCTCCCACCAGCACATCCACAATGGGGAATGGCCCCACGAGTGTGGGGAATGTGGGAAGAGCTTCAGCCAGAGAGCCAACCTGATCGAGCACCAGAATAGCCACACTCGGGAGAAGCTTTACATGTGTGGGGAATGTGGGAAGGGCTTCAACTACAGAAGCAGTCTGATCAGGCACCACAAGATCCACACTGGGGAGAGGCCTTACGAGTGTCCCCAGTGTGGGAAGAGCTTCTCACAGAGCTCTCATTTGACCAAACACCAATGGAGGCACCACTAAGGGAAGCCCTGCAAGTGCCCCCAGTGTGGGAAGAGCTTCGTGCGCTGCTCCAGCTCCATCTCCCGCTGGAGGAGCCACGCTGGGCAGAGGCCTGGTGACCCACATTCCCTGGGATCCATGTGGGGAAGACACCTGGCTGGTTATCATTTTGTTTTGGCTTTAATTTTTTTCTCTTCTTCCTCTCTTTGCAGTCCAGAAGTCAAGATGGATCAATCTCACACTCAGTGTCTCCCTTGAGCCAGGGCAGCTCCCAGCCAAGCCCCTGGCCTGAATGAATTCCCAAGGCAGGAGCTCCAAGGAGCATGGCTGAGGTTCTGGGCGCTGGCAGTGCAATGTCCCTGTAGGATCTTGGTGCCCTTGGCTTTGGGCCCCTTCTTGAGAGCTTTGCCTTGACGGGGCAATGTAAGAGACGGTCCGATGGTCCCTCATGTGCCTCACCACCGTTGTCAAGGACAGAGAGTGAAACCCCAAGGACAGAGAGTGAAACCCCAAGGACAGAGACTCAAACCCCAAGGACAGAGACTCAAACCCTAAAACCCCAGCACAGGAGCTCTGGCCTGGCTGAGGTGGGATGTCTGCCAAGTGTTGCCTGCAGGTGTATTCACTGGAGCAAACCCTTGTGTGTATTCCCATGGAACCCATGCAGGAACAATGGGCAGGTCAGGGTGGCTTGGCTGTGCTCACTGCCGAACCGGCCTGTCCTGTTCCCTCCAGGGACCTCGTACAGATCTCCCACCTTTTGCCCAAGTGCCACCTGTGGCTTTGGAAACACGATAAAGAGACTGCCTAAGGTAACCAAAATTTGGGATCTCCAGCACTCCATGAAGGTGCATTGTCTTGATTCAAACCGTAATCTCTTGTGTCTTTTGCACTCTGAAATCAATTAACGAAGCATCACGACCCCACTTGTGTTAGCAGATCGTGAGAGGCAGGGCGACCTTTTCCTTGCTGGGCACTGGAATTGCAGAGCCTTGGAGTGTGTGCCATGCAGCAGCATCCAGAGATCCTGCGGGCTGGGACCTTGTAGGGCTGGGGTTGTACAGACTAGGATTGTACAGACAGGGATCACATGTACTGGGATTTCACAGGCTGGGACCATCTGGATCAGAACCATTGAAACTGGGATCATACAAACTGGGATCATATGGACTGGGATGGCTGCACGGGAACAATGGAAAGCAAGGCAGTGCCGCCCCGCCCAGGCCTCTCTCCCATTCTTAAGGGTCCCACTCAGACCCTCCCATTCCTGCCTTGGGACACTGCCAAAACTCCCGGATTGAACGCAGCAGTCCCGTGGCCATCCTGGGGCCAATCCCTCACCAATTCCGTGTCTGATCCCCATCCCAGTTTCAGTCTCAGTCCCAGAGCATTCCCGGTTCTTATTCCGGTCCCAGTGTTAATCTTGATCCCCGAGCGGTGCCAGACTCTGTGCCGGTGCCAGTTCCAGTTTCAGTCCCTGTCTCAGTCTCAGAGCGCTCGTGTTCCCATTGCCGGTTCCCGTGGCAGTCTTGGTCCTGGAGTGTTCCCAGCACAAATCCCAGTCTTGGTGCTGGTCCTGGACCAGTCTTGGTGCTGGTCCTGGACCAGTCTTGGTGCTGGTTCTGGTGCCGCTCTCTGTCTCGGTTCTGGAGTTCTCCCGGTCTCAGTTCTGGCCGCAGTCCTGGAGCGCTTCTGGTGCCGTTTCCAAAGTGCTCCCAGTACCAGTTCCAGTGTCAGCCTTGGTCTCAGTTTGGTCCCTTCGCCTTTTCTGGTGCTGGTTTTGGTCTCGGTCCCAGTCCTGGTCCCAGAGCGGTGCAGGTCTTGGTTCTGGTGTCGGTCTCAGTCTTGGTGCTGGTGCTGTTCTAGGTCTCAGTCTCAATCCTGGAAATTTTAGGCCTGTTTGGGTAATTTTTAGCCGAACTGCACAGGGTTAGGGTGGGTTTTAGGCCCCTTTGGATGATTTTTGTCCAACTCTGGTGGGTTTTGGGGTGGCCTTTAAGTCCCTTTGGGTGATTTTAGGGCAAACTAGGTACATTTGAGCTGGATTTCGGGCCAGTTTTGATGACTGAAGGGTGATTGGAGGCCAATTTGGAGAGTTTTAAACCAATTTGCACTGTTTTAGGCCCCATATGTTTCGTTTTAGACACCTTTGTATGATTTGAAATGCCTTTGGCAAATTTCAGGCTAAACCATGCAGATTTAGATTAGATTTTAGGTCCCCTTGAGTAATTTTAGACCACTTTGTGGAGATGTTAGGCCTCTTTGGTCGATCACAGGAAAAACCGAAAGACGTTTAGGGTGGATTTTCTGCCCCTTTGGAAATTTTAGCCTTTTTTTCATGGTTTTAGACGAAATGGGGCCTCTTAGGACCGCGCGTCCCCTTGATCCCGCCCCTTCCCCTCACAGTTCCCGCCCTGTCCTTGACCCCGCCCCTTTCCCCTCACGGTTCCCGCCCTGTCCCTGACCCCGCCCCTTTCCCCTCACGGTTCCCACCCTTTCCTTGGCCCCGCCCTCCCAGTTCGGGGCTCGGAGCGGGCGAGGAGGAGGAGGGAGGGAGGAAGAGGCGGAGCGGCAGCCGGGAGCGGGAGGAGAAGACGAGCGGAGGTTTCGGGCGGCTCCAGCGCTCCGGGGAGCCGCAGCAGGGCCGGGGAGCATCGGCGGCATCCCGCATGTGCTCGGGGAGGGGGAGCTCGGCCCGAATCTCCCGGTGGGGGGGGTGTCCCTGGGTTTGGGGTTTTTTAGTCGGGGATGTTTGGAGCTGGCAGGGCTCCCAAGGCGAGGCGCAGATGCCCCTCGGGGGGAGATCGGGGTCTCCCCGGGCGGTGTTTTTGGGGGTTGGCGGTGTGGGCAGAGGCGGGTCGGGGGCCGGGGCCCAGCAGGTTTGTCCGTGAGCGGGACGGGCGAGAGAGGAGAGCCCCAGAAGCGCCAAGCGGGGAGGCCGAGAGGGGGGGAGCCCTGGGCTTGTCGGGAGCCCGGCGGGGGCTGCTGGGGCTGGAGGTTTGGGCTGGGCGGGCAAGGGGTTCGGGGGTGCCGCTGCTGGGAAAGGGGTTCACGGCTCCAGGTCCTGGAAAGGGCTGTTCCCAATATGAGCCCGGTCACTCCCAGTCATTCCTTGTTACGTGTAATTTGCCCCCACCACCCCCCACCACCGTCCCTGTTTCATTCCGTCCCTCCCACTGTCACCTAAAGTCCGGAAAAACCCGAAACCCTCCAAACCCCATTTTTAAGGTTCGAGATTCAAGGCATTACTTTATTATCCGGGCTGGATGTTCTTCTGGCCAGGATGTACCACTGAAATCATCTCATCCACACATAGCCCGGCTGTGCCGAGAGAATCATTCCATGACACACCGGTTTTTGTCGATTTTTCAGATCTTTTATACAGTCAAAACTCATGGAAATGAACTGGGTCGCTGTTCACTGGTCTCGAGTTGCAAATACTAAAAGTCCTTAGTATTTAGTCTTCTATTGGATTTGTATTTCTTCCCTTTTGATGTTAATTCCATCCTGATGCCTTGAATTTCTCCTCAGTCTTTCCCAGAGCTGTCTCCAAGCCTGCCCGAGGCACAGGCTGGGGTGGATGTTCCCTTAATGGCCGCTGATGGCCCTTGATCCCCCGGGCTGCTCCCGGTCTGTTAAAATGTGGGGTTTATCTGCCCCCAGCTGGTGGAACAATGCCCTGGAAAGAAAAGTCTTTTTCCCCGGGCAAAGGCGAACAAACCCGCTTTAATCCAGGTAGACAGAAATTTTTAAACTGATTCGTCTTTGCACAGATCACTTTGGTCCAGTGTGTTCCCAGTTCTCCCAGTTGCCCCAGCATAATCCTAGTCACTCCCAGTATGATCACAGTCTCTCCCAGCATGACCTCAGTCACTCACCCTTGCCCCCAGTTTCCCCCAGTCTGGTTCCAGTTCCTCCCCTCACTCACTCCCAGTTCGGTGCCAGTCACCCCCCCTATGGTCTCAGACACTCCCAGTATATCCCAGTTTCCCTGAAAATTCTCGTAGTCATTCCCAGTTACCTCAGCGTCATTCCCTTATTCCCAGATGTCTCCCAGTTGCTCCCAGTTCCTCCCAGTGTGTCCCCAGTTTTCTCCCAGCCTGAGCCTGGTAGCTCCCAGTAAGCCCCAGTCAGGGTCCATTGACAGCCACTCTAATCCCAGTATGATTGCAGCCACTCCCAGGATGATCCCAATATGATTCCAGTCACTTGCAGTCTAATTCCAGTCTCTCCCAGTCACTCCCAGTTACCTCAGCGTCATTCCCTTCATGTTTTCTGCCAGTTTTCTCCCAGTTCCTCCCAGTGTGTGTGTGGAGGATGAATTCCTCCCAAGATGGGGGCATGTGAGCAATCCAGCCTATGTGAAAGAATAGGCCTGTAAGCATTTCAAGGAGAAAGCAGTGACGCACCAGGGAGAAGAAGATGCGGAGAGTCACATATAAAGATGAACAGAAGATGGTAAACAACTTCAGAAATGTGGGAATGGGAAGAAAGCCAGAAAATTGATATCCATAATTTTGCTGTGTATGTGAGAAGAATTAGCCAATAGAGACTAAAAGGCTAACGCGTGCTTCTAGGGGTAACCAATTGTAAAGTAGCATGTAAGGCGTGATTAAGGCTAAGAATTGTATAAAAGAAGCTGGAAAATCTATTAAAATGGCCTACTTCGATCATATTGATCATGGAGTAGTGTCCCTTTCTTCTTTTCGCATAAAGGAATGTGGGCAGGGCTTAACTTAATATGGGAATATGGGTGGGGCTTAATGGCATATGAGATTCTAGGTGGGGCTTAACCTTCTAAGGGAATGTGGGTGGGGTTTAGCAATAGAGTAAGGTGTGGGTGGGGCTTAATCTAATATGGGAATGTGGGTGGGACTAAACCTTAAATGGGAATGTGGGCAGGGCTTAACTGCATTTGAGATTGTGGGAGGGGCCTAACTGCATACATAACTGCACATAACTGCAGATGTGGGCAGTGCTTAACCTCACATGGGAGTGTGGGTGGGGATTAATGTTATATGGGAATAAGGGCAGGGCTTCTATTTCTATGGGAAAGTGGGCGTGGTTTAACCTTCTATAGGAATGTCGGCTTGGTTAAACAATATATGGGAGTGAGGGTGGGGCTTGAAGTTCTGTAGGACTGTGGGCATGGCTTAACCTTCTGTGGGAATGTGGGCAGGGCTTCACCTTCCCTGGGAATGTGGGTGGGGCTTCTATTGGGATGTGGGTGGGGCTAAAACTTCTACTTGAGTGTGGCTGGGGTTTAAAAATCTTTTCTAGGAATGTGGGTGGGGCCTAAATGAGGGGTGGGCAGGGCTTAATCTTACAAAGGATGGGGGGGGGCTTAAATTTGGGTATGGGAAAGCAGCAATTAGGCAGCCAGGCCTTTGCTCTAGCAGCTGCAGACCTGGAAAACTCCAACAGCATCTGAATCTCATGCCGTGCTGGAAAAGGCGTGCAAATTTCTGCAGCAGCTTCCTTTGAGCTAAGAAAACAGGAAACAACCAGGACTTCTGGAAACGAGCAAAGCAGCACACCTCTCCCCCACTGAGCAAAATCTGTGTGCACAGCTCTCTGTAAAACGCAGATTGAAGTTGTCTACAACTCTGCCAGGGAAAAAGTGGCAGCTAGGCAGCCAGGCCTTAGCTCTTGCTGCTGCAGATGTGGAGAACTCCAAGAGGATCAGAATCTCCAGATTCCCCTGAGCTTCTCCTGGAGCGTGCTGGGTGTAACGCTGGAAATTTAACCTGGGTTTGGGGTGTTCTCCTGTAGTCCCAGCTCTAAGCGCTGCTCCTGAGCCGAGGCCTTGCCCTGTCCCCGCCCTAAACCTGGCAGCTGGGTGTGCTTTTCCAGCCCTTGAATCCCATGGGCAATTCCAGATTCCCAGAGCTCCCCAAGGCACAGCATGGACAGGCACTTCCTGGGAGTTCATTTCAATCTGCCTGAACCAAGGACATCCTGCCCAGGTTTGAAACTTTATTTCTGTTTGCTTTCCTCTTCTAGGTAGTTGGCAAAAAAGAAAAGAGCCTCTGGGAAGCCGCGCCACTGGAAGGCCTTATCCCAGTCCAAGGTTCCCACTTTTCTCTCTGACTCCTGGATAATTGCTTGATCCTAACCAGGGACTGTCTGTTTGATTCTCTGCCTTTTCCAATAAACCTTTGCTTTCAGCTGGGCTGTGTTCCTGGTGTCATCTTCCTCCTCCATGGATTTGTAAATAAAGTTTCTGACTTTTGCCAAGTGTAATTTTGTTATTCCAGCAATTGTGACTCTTTTGTTCCCAAGAAACTTCCCAACTCTGCTGAGCGTTTCAGATGTCAAATACAAGTAAGATTGGAGTTTCTTTGGATTGTTATTCCCACTAAATACAGATAACTCTTGGATAGGAGTAACTTGACATGTCTCATTCTCACTCGCCCTTAAAATCAGAGCAGAGGAAGCAGATTTTAAATCATCATTCCATGGACTTCCACCAACTTCCTGACTCTTCCAAAAGTTTTCAATGTTAGAAATTCTTGCACTTGTCTTCCAGGCAAGCTGGGCTTTAGATGTTCTTTATTCCTGTCAGTTGATGTTTTTCCTCTCTCTGATGCAGCTGCGGGGGGAAGGAGGTCAAAATGCTGCCGAGGCCTACACAAACATCACTCAATCCATCTGCATCAATTCACAGACCAACGCAGAGCGTTTGCTTTGTGATGTCAGGCCATGGTTGCCACACCGTCCTGGTGACATCACAAGGCTGCCTTGGTGGCATCACAAGGTTGCTTTGGTGACATCACCAGGTTACCTGGGTGCACGGAAGCCTCAGTGGCAGAGCGGCTCTTGGGCTTGCTCAGTGCAGGAGCTTCCCCTCCTGCTTGAGGCGTTTGTCAGTGGGCAGCTGCACACTGACAGCAGCCTTGCTTTTTTCTTGTCTTAGAGCACAGTCTGTAAACTTGCACAGCAGTGCCACAATGATTGGGCACCTGGCTGCTGCAGGTTTCGCTGTTTATGGCACTACTTATTCCACCTATTACCTGTACAACCTGGCACGTAAGTAGAGCTTTTCCCTGGGTGTAAGCTAAGCTGGCTTTTGTACGTCCTCCTGCACTTTCTTAGTGACTGAGGTGATTTGGAAAGAGAAAGACCATTTGGATGCCCCCTGGGGAAAGCTCCTGTCAACACGTTCAGCTCAAAAGGGGTGTCTGTAGGCAGGGCTCTGCAGGCAGCATTTGCAAGGGAACCTGCAGGGGTGGCGTTCCCTCCATGGGAGAGTCTGTGGCAGCAGAGTCTGTCATTTCCTCAGTTTGCTGGGTCAAGTGGGACAACCTTGAAAATGTAGACTGGGAGACCTTCTGGGAAGACCTTCTAAAAACCATGCTAGGGTTCTCCTCAGTTTTCTCCAAGAATCTGCTCATTTTCCCTCATCCATTCCAGGTCACCTGACCCATGTGTTCAGAGGTGCCGATCCTGAGGTGAGTGAGCAAGGAACATTTGATGTTCCTGGTGTTTAAAATTTGTGAAACAAGCTGTGAGCTTGGCCTGTGGCAGTAGAATGTCCAGGGCCAGCTGAGTAGGCTGAAAGAAAATCCATTGCCATGTCTGCAGCAGCAAGGGCAAAGGCATCACTGGCTATTTCCTAATTTTCCATTTCAGACCTTTAAAAGAACTAACAGCCCAGTTTTGCAGAGAGAACATTGCTTCCTGATAGTAGCCGGGGGGAATATCTAATTCAGAGCAATTGGCAGTACACTTGAATCAGCCCATTTGAATTTAGTCAGAGTGACTTAGAATGCCATTGCTATGAAAGCTGATGATCTGTGCTTAGTAGAGCTGGTTCTAGAGCTGCATAGGAATCAGGGTATAAATGACAGGTAATGGCCTGTGTCTCACACTCCTGTCTGTCCACAGAGAGCAGAAGCAAGAGCAGACTCTCCTCTGGCTCCCTCTGCTCCTGCAGAAGAGGCCAAAGAGGAGCCAAATGACCACCAGCCTCCAGCTGTGGTCACACCACAGCCGGAACTTTCCGAGACAGTGAGTGCCACGTTCTGGAGGGTGCTGTCTTCAGTGCAAGGCAGAGCTGCAAGTTTCTGAGCAGCCAGCACTTGCTGCTTGTTGGTGGCTGAGGATTGCCCTCAGCCAGTGACACCTGGAAAAGGGGCTTTGGTCTGTCATGTTCAGGCCCCAGCTTGCTGGGATTCTGACAGGGGCCAGCCTGAAGCATGAAGGCTCCCTGTCTGCAGAGGAGGGAGCATGTCAAAGACACTGCACTCAGCCTTGTGGGATACGTAGGGGACACTGTGGTCTGGAGACACCTGTCCCCCTGCACAGACTTGCCAGGCAGCTACAGGCACAAGGAATATTGATCTGACAACACAAGCTCTTTGGGGTGCTTTGTCCCCGTGAGCTTCTTGGGTGTGCTTCCCTGGGAGCATTTCAGAGACACACTGGGGACGTGGAGTTGCTGCTTGAAGTCAGGGATTTTGGTGCCTTTGTTGCCAGGTTGTTCTTTTGCCTCTTCAGGCAGAGCAGTCAGTAGCAGAGCTGGCAGGCGCTTGGAGTCCACCTGTCTTTTGGTTTTTCAGAAGCTGCTAAGAGACGATTGTGCTGTCCCTGAATCCGTGGGGGCCACTCTTGCCTTGTGTGGCAAAAGACACGTTCCCTGTCTGCTTCCTGAGAGGCTGTTGGAGCTTCAGGCCCAGATGGAGCCTGATTGTACTGCCAGTGTCACTTTGGAATCCGCGCCTCCCCACAGGCAGAGGATGAACCTGGAGAGCAGCAGCCCAGTGCTTTGGGAATGTGGGAGCCCAGCAGTCTCTGAATCCTGGCCCACAAATGTTGTCTGGGAAGTTGAAACCCATCTTCTCTTGCTTCCTCAGCAGGACCTTCTAGAGCAAGAGCGTGAGCAGATGGCTTTACCAGAGATGCCACGCCAGCCATGCCAGATTCAGGGAGAGCTGATTCCAGCCAAAGAAGGGCAAAAGCAGCTCAGGCAGCAGGTGGAAGAGCCACAGGAGAATGGCCAGGTAAGCCTGGCTGGCCAGGCGACAGAGTGAAGGGCAGGCAGAGGGGCATCAAATGGAGCTCTTGGGACTGAGGAGGCCAGCAGTCCCACAGGCACTGAATGCACAGAGCCTTGTAATCTCCAGAGATCAGCACTGGGACAGGAGGGTTCCAAGGGAAGCAGAGGTGGGCAGGGAAGCAGAGAGAAGTGGCTGAATGAACGGGATTTGGAGGCTGAAAGAGGAAAAGCTGAGCCTGATGGTAGCTGCCAGTCACTTGCTCTGCATTTGTGTGTACAGAACATCGAGGCAGAGGCACAAGCAGAGTTGCCCAATGCTCCAAGTGACATTGTGGCAGTGAAGAGGACAAGCAAGGATGACATGAGAAGAACTCAAGACCACTGGAATCTCCAGCAGCTGAGGGGTGATCAGCAAAAGCAGGTGAGCGGGAGAGTGGCAGCCACTACACTCCCAAAAGCTTCTCTTCCTTGTTCTTTACAGAACATTGGTGAGAAGCTGCTTGCCTAGCTGCAGAAAACTCAGGCTAGGATCATGGAAATGGAGAACTTTGGTGAGAAGCTGCAGGCAGAGCAGCAGAAAACTGAGGCTAGGATCAAGGAAATGGAGAAGAACCTTGGTGAGAAGCTGCAGGCAGAGCTACAGAAAACTCAGGCTAGGATCAAGGAACTAGAAAAGAGGCTGGAGGAAGAAATGAAAATTCAAAGGGAAAGAGAAATGAAAATTCAAAAAGAAAGAACAAGAGAAAGAGAAAGAGAAAGAGAAAGAGAAGAGAAAATTGATCTCCTCCTTGAGAAGCAAGAGGCTCTAGAAAAACAAGTGAGTGGAAGAGTGATAGCCACTGCAGGCACCAAATTGGTGCTTTCTGCCCTTCTTGCCTTTCCCCTGCAGAGCAGCAGGGGGCTGGGGTGATGCCTCTGAGTGCCATCGTGCTCTAGTGTCCATCACAGCCACTCTGAAGGACACGGCCTGCTCTGCTGAATGTCAGCTGCTGCCCTGGACAGTGGGACTGGTCCTTTGGCCTTTTGGCCAGCACTCATCTGAATGCATTCCTGAATGCTGGCCTGGTCCTGCTCTCCTTGTTTCTTGAGGTGTTCTTGAAAGTGCTCACGGTGACCCAGATGTATCTTGAAACAAGCTGTCTGTGTGCCTTGTGAATCTGGTGCTCTCCATTTCCTCACACTGCAAGACTCTTGGACCAGGGTGAGTTTGGATGTGGGGCTGGAATTGTAGCCTGGAAGGGCGGTGGGAGCATGGGCCAGTTTGGTGCAAGAAGCTGCGGCTGCCCCTGACTCCCTGCAAGTGTCCAAGGCCTGCTTGGACAGGGCTTCTGGTCCAGGAGGGATGGGATGGGGATATGATAGGGTGGGCCAGTGTGGGGTGGGGATGGGAGTGTGGGGCTGGGATGAAGTTTGTGAGGGGTGGGGATTGGAAGGGGGGGATGGAGTGGTTTGGGCTTTTGGAGTGTAGCACAGGAGGGAGGGACGGCAGAGGGCCCTTTGGGGATGCTCTCGGGGCTTTTAGTCATCTTGCGGCCTTGAAATGTCTTCTGGGCGGTTGCAGTGGACTTGGGAAGGCTGAGGTCAAGGTGTAAAGCTGTGGAGGGCTGAGGTGAAGGGGGTGGGACTTTGGGAGTGTGAGGGAACCACGAAGAAAGAAAGGAAGAAAGAAAGAAAGGAAGAAAGAAAGAAAGGAAGAAAGGAAGAAAGGAAGAAAGAAGAAAGAAAGGAAGAAAGAAAGGAAGAAGAAAGAAAGAAAGAAAGAAAAAGAAAGAAAGGAAAGAAAAGGAAGAAGAA